>VXBX01002562.1:305931-347901 GCA_013400415.1 Scytalopus superciliaris
GAGGGGGGTGCGGGGACGGGCAGGTCCCGGCTGCCAGCGGGAAGGGGCGAGGCAGAGCCGCCCCTTGGCGAACACAGCCCCTTCTACCGCCCCGAGGCGATGCAAAGCGAAGCCCCGGCATGGGCATCGTTCGCGCAGGGAAGGGAAGGGAAGCGTGCGGGGCTTGTTCCCCTTTCTCGTACTTTTCCTTAATGAGGTAGATGAGGAAAATCTATCCCGTTTCTGTTTCTCTCTCTCTTTTTTTTTTTTTTCCTTTTTTTTTCCCTTCTGTTTTTATTTTTTCTTCTTTCAGAGGAAGGGAGAGAGAGAGGCTCACACTGAAGCCAACCAGCTGCGCTTCTGAGTGGGAAACTCCGGACTGATCTCATGGCTTGCTTTTTATTTCGTTAATACTTCATTGTCTCTGAAAATGAACCTTTTGTGAAGCTCTTCTCCTAACTCTGCTTATTCCTCTTTCACGAGGTGGCTGCTGCTGTGCAAGGGAAGGAATGGCATGAAGTAAATGGCTCCAGTATAAAGCAATCTGCTTTGCCCAAGTGCCCAGTGAGCAGCACTGTCACTTTAATAATTCCAGGTCAAAGGATTGCTTTCCTCATTTTCAATCCTCTTTTAATACATGGGAGGATCAGAGGGACATTAAAGACCGTAAGGCTGGGTGGCTTGCAGATAATAAAAATGAAAGTGACTGCCCAGTGACTTCTGTTGGGTAAGAGGGTGATATTTGTTGAGGAAAAAGGGACCTTTTCAGTCTGCTGTGTAGTCACCTAATACATAGCTAGCAAAATTAATTCACGAAGTGAAAGAAGTTAAAGAGACACTTTGGATTGTTTTTGTCTTCCTCCTTATTTGGATTATTTGGGTGTTTTTGTCCTGCAAATAATGTGTTTTTGAGCATGTACAGGTGGAGTATTGAAACAGCTGCTAGAGATGGACTGTGCCTTAATTGTATTGCATAAAATCTTTTAATTTTCAAACTTTGCTGCCAGAAGAGGAGTTATAATACCGTTTTATATTGCCAAGGAACGTTTACTCTTGTATTTTGATAGATTGAAATATATTTTAAAGAAATGGAAAACATCTCTTAAAAAAGAATCAAAAGCTTCTTCCCCCCTCCCTTTTTTTTTTTTTTTCCTTATTTGTGGGAAACATCGGAAATCCAATACAAGGGAACAGCAAATATTCATAGAAATGAAGATTGAAGCTGCATTTCCTAACTGAACTGTAAAAGTGTTCTGCAGTAGCCAATTCCTGACCTCGCAGAGTGTTCCAGTAGTACTTCGTTAGTACCTGTAAATAAGTGCTTGCAACCACATTCAGAAGTAGGAAGAAGAATGCCAGTCAAGAAGAAAGGTGGGCTATGAAGCTTCATATCTCATATCGCGTCTTCATTGTGTTAGATTGTTGATTTCTGCTACTTAAAATTTCGAATTAAAAATGTTTTAATGGGGAATGGAAATCGTTTTTCTCTTGCGCTGAAAATGGAAGAATAATCCATGCACTTACAATAATAATTTTTAAAAGTAATTTATGCCGTGTTTTAAGACTTATGTCAAATTTGGCCTCAAATAATTTTTTTTTAAAGGTCAGCCATCAGAGATTTTTGAACAAAGAGAAAAGCTTGGCATTTAAATTTGTGAGATGGCTCTCTTACAAATGCTAATAAATTTTAAACCCATAGTTTAGTCTATTATCTATTCATTACACGTTTGGCAGATAAACATCAGGTATCAGTAGCAGCATAAATAAATAACAAAGTTGCGAGGCTAATTGTAAATAAAAGTTATGAACGTTGTGTTTTGAAGGTGATTTGAATGTGTTTTTTCAAATGTGATTTTAATTAACTTGGATTTCCATTCTTTAATACAATTTAAAACTACTCTCTTTATGGCTGTAGTATGGCAGCATTTAAAAAAAGACAAACAGCCTTATGTTTTGCCCCTTCTCACCTCAAGTTTGTGATTACAGCAAGAATAGAAGCAGCTTTGGAAAATGTGGTTTCCAGTGTTCAACCAAGAATTGTGAAATATATGAAGGCAAATTCTTACTCTGAAAACACTTGCAGACCTTAGGTTATATCTGGTTTCCTGAAAATAGGGCACTGATTTAAAGTTTCTGAATGTGCTAATAGAATAAATGGTCCATGAACCTTTTTTATTCAGCATATCTATCCAGATGCCTGATCTGATACATCCCTGGATCTGATGATACAAAATGTGGGGGAAGGAGCAAAAAGTGAATGTTACACAACAGAAAAGAGGATATAGTTCATGCAACTTTGGATTCTCTTCCTTGTAGGAGTAACCCTTCATTAGTTCTGAGTTAACATTTACTATATAAATAATGATAAAACATGCAGATTACTAGAATTATTTTCATGCAAAAATCAATAAATGGGATTTTGTCATTGTAATTTAACACGTGACAGTGTAGAAATGAATTTTTAAAATTGAAATATTTTAATGAATCAGACTGTCATTCATTATAATTGCTTACAATTATGTATAGTAAAGATGCAGATGTGTATGAAGGAGTACTATCCTTAATAATTCATCTTGCTGTGCTGTCAACGTGTCACCCTGATGTACTAGTGAGGCGTGTGCATTCTACCTGTTTACAGAAGGAAAATTGAGACTGGTTTCATATTTTAAGTCTTGATCCTCATTTAGGTGATTTATACTAAGGATGTTTCTGAGTGGGATGTTTAGCTGTAATTCAGAGTACTTGCTGCAGGATTTTTGGGGTGAAAACTTACAGGCTCCTTTGTGCAGAAGTTAGATTGGCAATCATAGCGGTCCCTTCTGGCTTTAAAAACCTCTGGATTTCCTGTTTGTTTCCAGGCAGTTTGGGTCAGTTGCAGTGTATATCAAGGCTTGAATTTCTTCCTCTGCTTCAGGAGGATGTTTATTTTGACAATTTTAAAATATAAACTCAAGAGTAGCAAATACCCTCCTTGAAACACTATAAACTGTCACATCAGTTGGTGTACTGAAGTTGCCAGAGTGAATGTATTTAAGTATTAAAAAGGTATTGTTAAACATGTACGTAAGTGTGTAAATTGCAGGATTGAAAATGTTATCGAATCAGCAACTGCATTATGATTTTGAATGGCTTAATTTGTCTAGTTCATGCAATTGATTTTAACTTTCTATACGTAATTAAAAACATGCCTGCAACTTGAAACATGCTACCATTTAAAAAAATCTACTGTTGTTACAAGTTATCCCTGTTACTGCTATTACTATTAGAGACGCTGAAGGAATTTTCCCTTCTTCTCCCTCCTCCCCCCATTTATTTACTTTAAGCTTTTGACAGCACTGTGTGTGTACCTAATTTCGTATTTGTGATGGTGATTTATTTTCCCTTTCTGGTTCTATGAGTTTGGGAGGTCACATCTACTGTCTTTCCCACCCAGGCCATCTGTAGAAATCTCGGTGGGATACTCTCTTCTAGACTGTGTGAAGTATGTATTTCAATAGCAGCATTAAGGACAGGATTATCCCTCTCCATTTCAGCACTTCTTTACGTGTTGCTATTTCGGATTTGATCAAAACATTCTCCTAAATTCAGTATTGAGACAGAGAACCCTGTGAAAACAAGCTTTAAAACATCCTGATGTTTACTGCTGGAAGTTGTTATCAAACATTGCTTTCTTTGGCACTCACTGATTCTGGGTCTTTCTAAAGAACAGTGGCTGCATTTTGGGAATTTGCCTTAGAAAGAGCTCTCCCATCCAGTACCAGTCTTCAAATTTCACATAATTTTGCACCTAATTTGCACTTTACCTTGCTGCTTGATATGATGTCTGCCATCTTTCTTTTAAAAGTCCAAGCCTGTTTCTTAAGGAAAAATATAGTTTGCTTATAGTAAAAATCATATAACTTACAGGAAGCATTAATTTCTTATGAATGCAGAAGAAAGTCTGGCTTCTGGTTCTAATCATGTTTGTCAGTATGTGATTGCTCTTGCCTGATGTGCTAGAGTGAAAGGATTTTGTTTTCTCACTTTGTTCTGGAGGGCAATAAGGCTCCACATTGCCAACAGTGTTCACAGCACAGAGTATCCTGTGGCATTAAAGGTGCTCCCTTCAGATAAGGGGCAAGACATTGTTGTGCTATTGCTGCGTGATTAAACAAACGTCTCTTTTCTTTGGCTTTTGCTCATCTTTCACTTTTAAGTACATTTCAAGTTTTAAATCAAACCAGACATCTGACTTTAGTCACAAAATGATTTGTTGGACAGTACCTTCTAGAGATATGAGATGAACAAATTTGAGAAGTAAATAAATTCATTATTTTTGCTTAAGTTTTACTTTACTTTCACAAGCTAGAATATGTACAAATACAAATATTCATTAAAAAATTACAGAACTTCTTAAGAAGAGCTTTGCTTCAAAGTAGAATAGTACTGCCATACAGAAGTGAAGTCAGGTCACTAAGTGGAGTCAGTTTTTTGTGTGTCTTCCCTCCTTCCCTCTTCCTCCCTCCCTCCCTCCCTTCCTGAGTTACTTAGCTGAGTTGATTTCTGTTAACTGTAAGGGACTATGTTTAGATCTGTAATTGCACATATTTTGGATTCATCAATGGAATAGTTAAGAGCATAAAACGTTGCTGTAATTCATTCATATCTTTCACAGTGGTGGAAAGAACTAATTAAATCCATGCTCCTCTGTGATGGAGACCAGATTCTAGTTTTGAAGCCCTGTTTGTGATTCATATGGAGATGGCAGGAACCCCCTCATTTAGATGCCTGGCTGCACATGTGCTTCTAGACTAACCCTGTCGCTGTCTGTACACATGTAGCTGTGTCTAGGCAGTAAGAGATACTTTGGTGGTGGGGTTTGTACTGCCTTCATCCCACTTTCTGTTGCTCAAACTGAAAGGGATTGTGTCTTCAGCCAGATGAAGCCTGTGGGCTGCTATTAGTACCATCTTCACTTGCTCCAACTTGTAGACAATCTATAAAGACATGCTGATTCTGTTTGTCATGGAATAACTTTTTGCATCATTCCTTTTGTTTTAAAAATTCCTTCCAGGACATGCTTTATTAAGCACATCAATGTCAAGAATTGAAAAGTGTCAGTCTCATCCCGTGTGGACAACTTCTGGATCATTCAGAGGAATCTGACAGATGCACTTTATGAAATGCTAGAGTTTGTAGTGGTAATGCTGACTTTATGTGGCGGGTCTCTTGAAGGAAGGTATCTAAAAACAACTCAGCAGAAACTTTTAAAGCCAGGTTCGTAAAGGATCAGACAAAGCTAGCTCCCATTAATGCACAGGAGTTCTTCATGCCCTAATTCTTTTTCAAACTGACAGCTTCTTTTTAGATAACAATATTTAAATTTAGGATCACAACTTTTTGTGCTCAGAAATCTCTGAATGTAGTTTCAGGCTCCGTACTTCTTATAGCAGCAATTTCAACATGTATTGGAAATTTTGTTTCTTTCTTACTTGTAATAAGTAATTGGTATTACAATATTTTTGTCTGTTCAGTTGCTGAGTGAGTTAGTCTCAAATATATACATGACTAAAAGGCTGTATCTTCCACTCAAAGTTTTGTTCAACTACCTCTCAGTTCTTACAGGTAATTGAATGGGAGCAGTGCAGAGTTTAGGTTACCTTTCGTTTACAGATTGTGGAAAGAACAGTTTTAGATTTCCAAGAGTTAAACAAACCAGTGTCAGAAAATTGCTCTCTAAACTATGCCGACCTTCACCACAAAGCTTTGATTTAAATGTGACATTGTTTCCACCGTGACAAACAGTGAAGTGTTTTGCACACAAAAGGACTGTAGGAGCAGGCTATATACAGAGCAAGTCTTTGTTATATACATGAAGGCTTCACAGCTAAGTGGGCTCTGGACTGGGAACAATAACATTTGTACTCTTTTTCCAGCTCTGCTGTTGTTCTAGTACTTGTCAGATGTTTAATGCAGAGCCATTCCATTTTATTGGCCTCACCTATGCAGGGTGCCCATCTTTTTGTCCTGGAGGGTTGCTTTGTGTCCCCTGGAGGGTCAGTAGAGAGAGGTCCACCTCCAAAGGCGTTTTGATGCACCTAAGATCTGAATTGCCTTCTTGACAATTGTCATTTTCTCTCTCCCCTTAGATGAAACAGAGTAACCACATTAACTAACTCACCCCAGTTAGATGATGTCTCAGTTTCTCATATAAATTTTAGTGGAAAAAGCATCTCCTTATCTGTGATATTTATGAGAGCTGACATTGTGTGTTCTATGAGTGCTATAAATTAACACTAGTCATTATTTTTGTGGGAAAAACAGTGTTATAAATTATTGTACTGTTAGTCACTGGAAGCAACTATAGTGTTGATACAGACACAAGAGGCAGCTGTGCATCCTCACCTTTGTTCCTGTTAAGTGCATACTGCACTCAGTAGAAGCAATGGTGTCTTGCGTTAAAAACATAATATTTTTCCTTCTCATCCTCTCTTCTTTCCTTCTGAATTTGTTTCAGATGGCCAAGTTAGATGTCAGAGGGTAACCATGGAGAAAAAGCTGAATTTGTAACTACTAACCAAATGTGATAAAAGATGATTTTGCAGTCCCTACTTCAGCAAAATGAGAAAAATCTGCCTTACTCAGATATGCTTATTTTGGTCAGGTCATACCAGGTTCTTGCTTCTTAACAGTATTTAAGGTCTGTTTCACTGTGGTATCTTCTTGTATTTATTGTAGATTAGCACAGTGCCAAACAACAGCTTTTTAAAAATAAAGATCATGGTTTCTCTTGCCATATTCATACCAGAAGGAGCCAGCAAAGCTGCCTTGACCTGATGGCTGTTGACAGTAGTAATCAGCATACCAAATATGTGAAGAAAATGTTTGCTCTTTATTGGATGTGGTCCAGAAGAATTTTTGGTGGCAGTAAACTCTTTGTCAGAACAAGCTGGTGCAATTGTCTTTAAGTCTGTCTTCACTTTGTGGCTGAAGAGGTTAATGCTTCCTTCAAAACATATTTATCAGGGAATTGAATCATGCAGAGTTTCCTGGAAAGAGGGAATCTGGACAATTTCTGGTTTTGCCAACAGAAGGCAGTCTTTTCTGTTTCAGAGTGCTGCTTTGTCCCCTGGCTGTGTAGTGCATCTTGCATTATGCTGCAGCCGAATATTTCAAGTCACCTTCCAGTCCAGTCCTAGGTGTTGAGCACTACACTTACACTGCCTTGCAGATGGATGCGTGCTAAGCTGTGCTTTTAACAAAGAAAAGCCAAACAACCCCAAACCCAAGCTTTTCAGATCTACAGACACAGTTGTTTAATGCCCAAATGTAGAATTAGTTTTGTGTTGTTACATGAAAGTGTGTTTTATTTGTTGACTCAGAGACTGTAGTATAATACAAGGTTCTTAAATTAAAAATTCCAACATGAATGTGAGAAAATGTAAGATAATATTGCCTGTTCTGGTAATAAATAAAGATATTTTGATCTCATTCAATTTTTTTTTCCCATCACTAGCAACATCTTAGTGTTACTGAAATAGATCAGAATTTTTGTAATTCCACATTGTTTTCTTTCATGTAATATAGTAATTCTTATGTATGAGTTTGGAATGATTAATTCCTGACCAGATATCTTTTTGTTGGCTCTTTGTCTCATTCTAATTTTCACATTTATGTTAAGTTTGATACTGAATATTCTTTTAAAGGAAAAGAAAATACACAGCTGCCTTATTAAGTGTATAATTCCTGGTTTTTACTCTTGCAACTATGCATCAGGTTCCACTAGTTTTGTGTATTACATGCAATTAGATTGTAAGCTCATCAAAGCAGGGTGCTCTAAAAATTTTACACTGGTAAGATGTCTATTTACATTTATTCAACTGTATAAATAAGAGGTTTTCATTTAGTGCTACATAATTTTGGGAGGTTGTGACTTCATATTCTATTCTGTCTTCATATTTGCATTGTTGATTTGACATTAACATTTGTACATCTAGATTTTAACATTGTGACACTTGAAAGGCAGAAGTAAGAAGTTCAGGTGAAACTACTTGTAATTGCAGGATTTCTGAAGTTTTGGAAAGAGTTTCAGGGCCCCAGAATTTCCTTGTTCTGACATCTGAAACACAAACAGGTCACCCGTGTAGGCAGGTCACCATATGTGAGAAGGGATCACTAAACAAGCAGGCTCCACATTACCCGCAACATAAGTGGGAAAAAAGAGCTCACTGGAAAAACTAATGACCCTGGTGGGATGATCAGCAGTTGCTAAAACCCTTCTGTGCTCCCTTCAAAGAAGTGATGTGATAGGAAGAATCCAAGACCCAGAGTGAGCCCCTGATAATAAGTGGGCTCTGCCTTGTTACAGTAAAGTGTGATGGGTAAGATTAACAGATCATACAGGAAATGCTGGAGAAAAGTTTGTGATTTTATGCTGAGCCAGTCCCGGATCTTTATATAGTTATCCTATTCCTTTGGTAAGTACAGTTAGTCCAGTTTGAAGGAATGTATTTTAAAAATGTGTAAAGGCAGCAATTTAACAGTAGATGTGCAGTTACATGTAAAATCAAGCATAAAGATACTTGGGTAACAAACTTATATTGCAGCTAGTCATCGATAACTGAAATTTTTCTTAAGGAGCCATTTTTTCCTTATGGTAAATTAGGCAAAAATTCTGATTCTTAGCAAATAAGAACAAAAAAACCCAAACAAAACAAACAACCAAAACCAAAACAAAACAGAAAACAAACAAAAAAACCCCCAAGCACTCTTATCATCACCACTTCCCTGCTCGTTTGTGTGTGTGTGTTGTGTTTCATAAAACTGGTGGTTACTTCTGTCCAGCTTGTTCTGCCAGTCAGTGTTCTCTAGCATTACTGGGTCTCCAGCCTGAGTTTATAGGTTGTGCTTTAAGATAAATTTAATTCCAGAAAAGGGAGTAAGAGGTTTTGGAAATGTCAACAGTGTACAAAAGTTGCAGAGGCTGTAATGGGAAAAAAAGGAGACTGAGCAGGGGAGGGACATGACAAGTCACAGAGCACAGAGGAGGCTGTAAAGGGTATAATGGTGGTTCGCTTTACACATTGACATCTGGAGGACAAGTAGTTGTCCTGATTTATAACAAAAAAAGTACATAGTAGAAAAAACTGCTAGAACCTTCAAGCACTGAAATCAGATGGTGAGGGATCTTGTGGGTGTTGTGGGAGGTTACCAGTGCAGGTAGACAGTCATCTGTGGGATGGGTGTGAGCCTGGGTCCCTCTGCACACACAGCACGGAGGTGAACTAAAAACCTGCTAGGGCTCCTCCAGGCTCCCTGTGTCTGTCTGTTCTGCTTCTCAGAGTTCAGCTGACACATCACGGTGTGACTCCTGCCCTTCAAAGCAATCTGGCTTGCAGAGCATTTAGCCCTCTGCATTGCACTGTCCGCACAAATTGGTATTCTGGAACAAGACACTGCTGTGCAGCTTCTGTGGTTCAGTGGCAGCATGAGCTGTTTGGAGCACAGAGACCTGCAGTAACACAGGTGCATGTTAACACTGTTTAGTGCAGAGCTGCCTGTCCTCACTGTAGTCCAGTTTTCAGTGGCATTTGAATGTCTGGTTTCCCCGTAACGTACCTGAGCATATAATACAGCCTTGTTCTGAGAAATGTGCTGTTGTACTTGCATAGGAATTCTCACAGACTGGCCTGTTTCTTGTCTGCTCACAGCATCAGGGTCTAGAACAACACCACTTCACAGGTGAACTACTCCTAAATTTGTGTTTTGTGGGAAAGCAGTCTGTGGAGAATTGATGAAGGCTGTAGTTAATTTAGGGATGTCACACATTTTACAGTTAATGGAAAGCTAGGGCAACTCAGAATGCAACCTTAGCTTTAAGTATCATTGCTTGAAAGACTCTCTACTGGCCCAAGATTAACACTCTGCTGGTCTTCTTTGTGTGCTTGTCTGGTTGGTAAAAGCCTAAACCTGAGAAAGAAGCCTGCCTGGTAATCCCTTAAATTATTAACCCCTCCTTTTTTGTCCTTTTCGCTAGCAGGACAGAAGATGGGTTTGGATGTCATGTAAGCCCTCAGGAGCCGTTATTTTTAACCCTTTTGCTGGTTTGTGAGTGCTCCTCACACTGGGTGATTGTCACATACGTAATGCCTTATGTTTCCTGAAGGTTGCATAACCCATATGCTGCCTTTTCTTGACAGTTCCTTAAAGTCCTGTTGCAGATATGAAGAGCCCAAGATACTGGGAGCTTTCTGTTTCATACAGGGACACATATTCCCTGTCTGCTTTGCCTCTGTACAGTCTGCTAGATTAATTTGTGTCTCATATTGATGTTTATATGTAAATATATTATGGTTGTCATTTGTCTAATAGTTCTCAAGCCTTTTGAAGCACGGGAGCCTACAGTTTATGTTTTTCTCAACTATCTTAGTGTACTGTTTCTTGCACATCTTTCTAAAATTTAGTTGGCTTTTTTACACCTCCTCTGTGTGTACAGAGCATTGTGTATTAGCAGGATTTATTCCTTTATGTTTGCTGTTGTGTGTGAAGATTAGGAAGGGTAAATGAGATACTGCTGGCTTCAGCTTGGATCCATCCCAAGGCAGGTTGCCTGGAAACTTCTTATAAACTACTGCATCCTCTCCTGCTTACCTGTAGAAACTAGTTTTAATTTTTTGAGCTTTCCAGAGGAGAAAATCAAACCAAGATGTCTAAAATAACAGAGAACAGTGTCTGCTCAGACATCTGGCTCTTTTGTCGGTGGTCATCTAAATGAAGGTCTGAACTCTCCAAAATAAGACTAGTTTTTGAGATTCTTTTATTCTGAAGTTATCAAAGTTTACTGAGAACACTTCCTTGCTCTCTTTCCTGGTGCTCTGGTTCCATTTCTCACTTCTATTTTGGTTTCTGTGTTTTTACTCCCCCGTTCTTGATGCCCATTCCAGCTTCAGTGCCCTACATTCTCCCAATTCTGGTTGGCAAAAACCTGGAAAGGGTATTTCTGAAATGCGTTGCTGTTTTTCTTTTGAAAGTCACCTATCCAACAGACTTTGCAAGTCAGAAAGTAATCAAAATCCCTCTTAGGAAAATGAGCCAATAAAATTAGAGGGAAAAAAAAAAGGAACTGAAATTAAACCGCCCTTCATCTTATCAACTCAGTTAGGGCTAGATCTCAGTTAATGTAAAACATCTCTCACTGATGAAACAATGATATTTTTCATGTAAGTCAGTATTTTTCCATACTGCTGCACCCTGAAAATATTTTCATTCACAAACTCTGATGCCAGTGGGAGGAAAGAAATGTGTCATCCTAAACTTACTGACAGACTGTGGTAGACTTGGTTCTCTGAGAGGCAGTGGCTGCCTGATGCTGCCTTGTGCTGGTGCAGGGCACTGTTAACCAGCTGACTGATTCCTTCCACGTGCACAGCAGAACTTGCTGAGCTTGAAATCTTATTTTAATTTGTTTCTCTCCATCTTCTGAGCTATTTTGCTTTATAGCTCGATTTGGGTGAGAGGATCATGCTCCCATGGAAGACAGAAGCAGATATCAGCAGACTGTGGATGATCAAAGCATAACAATTTGAGTGCAAAATCAGTGATTGGTCCTGGCTGGTTTCATATATGTGTCTATATAGAGTTCAGTCTATATGGCTTTATTGTGGCCAGAAGAAGCTTGAAAATAGCCATATATTCATATGTATATAGCCATAAAGGCATCTGCCTGAGTTATGTGGACCTTCCATTATCTGTTTCTTTGGTTTGAGCCATTATCATTCACCATACCCTGGATTGAGGAGTTTTGAAAATGGAGCTGCTGGGAGACTTTTATCTTTCCTGTGTAGTTTCAATGAATCCTGTTAGTTAAATATTTTACAAATTCAATTTTGAAATTTATATATAAACGTAATTTTTTTTCAGATATAATATCTTTATTTTCATCTAAAGGATAAATGGTTTGAATTAATATCTGGGAGATACTTAGGAAAATTGTTTCCCATATCCTATAGCTGTTCCCATAGATGGCATGCTGTGTCATCCTCAGTCCCATATGAAGGCACAGTACGTATCAAAGACCTAATGAACACAACTGTCTCCACACCAGCAGAGCTGCAGTGCTTCAACTCTACCAAGACTGTACTGTTAATGCTGTAGTGAGTGTAGTTAGAGAAACTCAAACAGCACATAAGTGACCTGCAATCTTGTTGCCTTCAAGCAAGTACAGCTCCCAGGGCAGTTTATGTTTCGCTGAAGTAAATTCTCGAGCATTGGATCTATAGGGTCAAACTCGTGTACAGGTAACTAACTCAAAGTGCACCACAGAGCTTCTTCCTCTGTAGTGCTGCAGCTGTGGAATTTTTTAGACCAGTGTAAAAAGTGTACTTAAAATACCGACATTTTGATTTCACAGCATTTATGTGCTTTTCTTGGCAGTTGTATGGGTGTCCTGACAAGCACCATGTATGTGCACCATGTAAGCTTTTAATTTGGGTTTTGCATACATAACTCCCGTAAGATTTCCAGTCATCTGAACACCTGTGTGGAATCAAAAGCAAAGTGTCCACCTGTTACACGCTTATTGAAAAAAGTGAAGCTCAATTTTTATTGTCTCCTTGCCTATATGGAATTTCAGTGATTCTAAAATGTGCTTGCAAAACATGAGAGCATGGCAAAGACACAGAAACAAACAGTCAGAGGAAGGGAATTCTTCCGCTTAAAGGTACAGGTTAGTATTACAAGTGGCATCCAGATCTTGGATATGGACCCTGAGGAGTAAATAGAACTGATTTTTACATCATTTTATCGAAGTAGATGCTAAATTAATTGCAGAATTAATTATGTGTAATTATCAAATTTAGTCTTTCTTATGTGTAGGTTACATTTTAAGACCAGTGCTTTAAGAAACAGTTTTTTATTGGTGAGAATTTCTTCTGATACATAGTGCACCTTACTCTGTATGTGCATGTATGTATGGCTTTGTTTCTTGTTAACAGTATCTCTGGAAAACTTTTTGACTGTAAGATGTAATGAAGTTACATTCTGTTAAAATACAAATTGGGTTGTATTAATGCATTTTCTATAAAATTTTTGTATTTGTTTCATCAGATGTATACGCATTGCCTCAACAGATTTTTTTAGCTCTCTAGCATAAATCTTTACTTACAGAGTTTTAAAAATTGATATCACAGAAAGGTGATGTCTATACAGTGTGGAAACCATAAAGTGTGGAGTATTCTCTAATGATCCCTCTAGAGTAGTAACTCCAAGGAAAGGATTTGGGGTTTTTGATTCTTACCTAGATCAGTACATTACACTGAGCAGAGACTCATCCTGTAGAAGAAAAATTAAGTAATTTCTTGTGTGGTAAAACTTTAGATTGAGGGGGAAGAAAAGTTTTCCAAAGAAATCCAATAAGCAAATTTACTGCTCTACAATTTTGTTTCAGTCACATATCTCTGATCTGCTGTTTTGTAGCAATTACCCATTCCCTGATAAGTAACATAAACCACAAACATTCCTGAACCAGTTAAAAAATTATGGAGTGAAAAAGCAATAAAATTATTAGTTTGTGAGTTAGTTTGGGTTAACTAATAAACTCTTGGACAAGGTACTGTAGGACCATAAAGCTGTCGTATTCCTAAAGACATTTTTCTTGTGATTGTATTAAGAAATTTTGAGGATGATTTATTTAAACAATATTGCATTTACTGTCTAGAATACATGTGAGTTTTTTGAGGACTGCATCTTCTGAATTATTTTTGTCAAAGTCATCTTTCAAAGTCAGTAAGATCATGTAAAAATTAGTGTCATAATATGCAAGAAGCAGTAAAGAAGCCTAGAACTTGTTCAGCAGACCTCATGGGCCACAGCTGATACTGACTTTTCAGGGGCCTTTTTTTTTGCAGATGAAAGACCTACTTGGGAACCACACTAAGCTCCACCACTGGGGATTTTAAATTGTGTGTTCTGTGGATTTGTGGTGATGCTTGAATTTGGTTTTGGTATCAGCACTGACAAATAGTGGTATCATAGAACAAAGATTTGGTTTTGGTTGCATTTATCATATACTCTGACTGTAAGGTACAGGACTTATTTTGGCTCCTAAAAATTAACTGTGTGCTTCATTGGATATTGTAGTCTCATAGGTACAGTGATCCACTCCCTCTTGAAAGCCACTCATCTCCCATTCTTCTTCATGAAAAGAATGTGTGGGAATTTAGTTTAAGGAACTTCTGTTTAATTTGGATGGCAGAGAATATGGCTCTTATTCGACTATTGTGCTGCAGTCCAGGCAGTTCATTCTTGCAGCCAAATAGTGTTTAAGCTTTGTAGCTGGCAGACCCAAAAGGCAAAGTACTGGATGTCCTCATCTGTCTTGGACATAACTGGGAGTTGACAGTGGTTGTTATCTTGCTGAGAGTATTCGGCATTCATCAGCTATGCCATTTCCTTACATTATTTTGTTTTGCTGTCTGTTGTGCAGAGGTATAAATGTGCTGTGCTGGTGCTGAGCAGGGTTATGCTCCAGCATACTAGACTGTCAAATGCATATGAAGATCTAGTTCTGAGTAATTTATAACCAGGAAAGTTCATCAAGGGGGCTGAAAGTTGCTTTTTGAAAGCCTAATCTAGTGCCAAATTGACTGGAGGTTTGAATAGTCTCCATAAACCCTTTGGCTTTACAGCAGTGCTCCAGCAGCAGTGGTTACACAGCTGCCCTGCCCAACATGCTAAATATGGTTCCTCTTGATACCAGAACATCAGCAGTAGCTTCCAGTAGAAGCAGAGCAGCCTGGGGATCCTGACTGGATCTGCCAGCACATGCAACCCATCACAAGCTATTTGGAAAACTAGATACACTGCTGACAAGTTAGATTGTGCAGGGAAAGGCTGCAACTCAATGCTGGACCTTAGGGATGGAGTAAAAATTAATGTATCCTATTAAAGCTAGAGAGGCAAATGAGGCAGGAAGATCATCACTTGATCTGGGATTTATCTGGGATTTAGAGTTAACACTAGAGCTATGCGTTGTTGCTGGTTGTTCAGTTTGTAGAGTTTAGGATTCTTCTGGGATCAACCAAAAGTAGGCTTTTTTTTTTCATCTTGAGGAATTGAAAAATAATGATTTCAGTGAAAATAAAAACTCTGGTCATACCCCTAAAGGATACTACTTTTTTGTAGCTTTTTTTTTCTTTTTAAATAGGAACAATGCATTTTAGGAAAGGCGTGAGTAATGAAGGAGGGGATGGCAGCATGCTTCACCAAGTCACTAAGAAAGAGGGAGTGGTATCTCCAGTGTGGAATAGGCATTCAAATCCCATTTTCCTAATTTCTCAGATAGTCCGCTTCTAAAAAGTGTCCTCAGTATTGGATACTTTGCAGTGGTTTTCCACCACTCTGCTGCTTTACTTTAATATATATAATCATGTATTCATCATGTATGCCTGATTGTCCTTGGGGGAAGGCGAATGACTGATTCCAATCCATGATTTAAATTAGTGACTATTCTGTTGAGGGCAGCCAGAACTTTCGGTGTATCAGCCAAAGTACAGGTGTCACAGGTGAATCAGGCACAGTCATGAGGTCAGTGAAAGATATGATGTGATTGGGGGTTTCATGGCAAAAGAAGCTGAGCTCACATGCAAAATTAGTTCTTTATACCCAACTGTTTATGAGGAATACCCTAACCATATCCCACTTGGATCCAGAGCTTTTTTTAATGGCTGGCTTGATTTGGGTGATCTGTGATGGGAGCCCAACTCGGGTACTGTGACCTGACCTTTGAAAGAGCTGATCTCTCTCTCTCTCTCTGTGGGTTTTCAGTGGTCTAAGTGCACTGCCGACTTTAGGTGAAAACAAGGCAATTGCCTAACCCTTACCTGCCCAAGGGGCAGCTCTCAAGGTGGGATTGAAGCAGAGAATTGTGAGCTCCTTCATTATATAAACGTCTACACTGCTGTGACATGTTCCCTAATCTTCCTATATATGTGTTATACATATAAAGTTGAACTCGATGATCTTAGAAGCCTTTTCCAACTGTAATGATTCTATGTTCCTATATATTTTTATATATGTGCATGCACATATAAGTAAGATGGTGATGTTTAGATTTCATACAATTTTATATGTCACTCATGCTCTTGGCAAGTGACTGCACAAAGATAATAATAGCAGGAGAAACAGAGCTCTGTTTCTCTGGGCTCTTACAGAAAGGCTGGATTGCTCCATTTGAGCCAGCACTTGGATGAAAGTCTGCTATCAAAGTCTCATTTACCAAAGAGGTAGATAGCAGTTTTATGTATTGAGGGAATAGCAAAAAAACCAACATACTCTTGGACACCTGCCTTTCAGATACACATTTGTTATTGAGGGGAGAACTGAGTGCTGCAGATGCAAAGCAAACACTTTCATGTCTTCTGTGAATGTGTTTTAAGGCCAGTTTTCCTTCATGGGCATCCATCATGGTTATTGTCTATAATTTTGTAGCTTCTGCAAGTTGTAATTTGGTCCAAACCTCATAGCTTCCAGCTGGTTTTGGTTGAATGGAAGTTGAACACTTGTTGTAGATGCTGCTCAAAAGATCATTTTCCCTTTGCAGGGAGATCTCAGACATGCAGTTTTGTCTATGTTATTTGTGGCATACAGCTAATGAGAGAATGAAGCAACATCACCATCCCTGGAAGTGTTCAAAAGGTGTGTGGATGTGGCACTTGAGGACATGATTTGGTGTGGAACATGGTGGTGCAGGATTAGTGGTTGGACTTGATGATCTTGAAGGTCTTTTCCAACTTTAGTGATTGTATGATTCTCTGAACATTATTGCAAATGTCCCTTACCCGTGTGAACAGTGCTTTTCAAGATGTGTAGTTAGTATTTGAGCATTTAAATGCTTTCCAGAATCAATAAAACCATTTTTGTATGTGTTTGTTTTTAGATACTGACCGAGCTTTAGTGCTGCTGGAAGAATATTGTAAAAAACTAAGGAAGCCGGAAGAGCAACAACTGAAAAAAGCCATCAGAAAGGTGATGGGCATCTTTAAGAGCAGCTTGTTTCAGGCACTTCTAGGTAGGTAATACTGTTCAATACTAGATGTATGCTTTTGGAGGCCAGAGCTAGGTCAGACCTAGTAACTTTCTTACTAGCCACTAATTGTGTTTATAATGAACAGCATGTTGAGATGATCCTTACAGGTTCTCTGTGAGGAATCTCATTGTCCTGATATTTCAAAGGTATTTTCTTATAAAGAAGAGTAACAAAAAACTCATGCAAGATGAAGCATACATAGTTATTCCTAAACCTTACTTAATGTTAGATACTGAACCAGAGTAGGAGATAACTATTTATGCGAAGTTGAAGATGAAGCCATCTCCACAGGTAAATTACCAAAGTTTCACTGATTTCACTGGTATCAAGTAGCATTTAAAATATTTGTGTCTTTTGCATTATGCTTTTGGAAGAAGTGTCAGCAAAGAAACTAAAAAGTGAGTCAAGAAAATTGCTCCAGGACACAGCTGAAACTTTGGCAGGATGTTCCCATTCATGTGATGTTGCAGTGTTCAAATAGATGTGCTGGTGTATTGCTGTCTTTCTTCCATTTAGCTGAGGGTTCCCATTGCACCTTGTAAATTATACTAAAATTGAGTGCTTGGCATTTTGGAGCTTTATATAAAATAATATAAAAATAAAATATTATGGTTTTGAGGTCATGGAGGTACCTGGTTGCTGTAGCATCCCTTTTGTTCCCTGTGTTGTGCCTCAGCTGGCAGTCATGGGAACTGGTGGCAGCAACAGTTCATAACCCTTGCTCTACCTCTCTCTCTGCCCCCTTGCTCACATTGCATTGCCCCCTCAGTGTTTTATTCCTTCACAAACACCTGTACATTTTGTGCAGAACTGGCCTGGACGGTGCACTGCTTAACACAAATGGTGTTTTGTGGAAGCACATGTGTCTCCAAGTTATGGCCGTTTAAAGCCAGAGTATCAACTGCACTACTTGCAGAGCTACAGTCAGGATCAGTTAGGGAACAGTTTTGATTATAGGTCGTGAAAGTAGGAGTACCTCAATAATCCACTATTACTGTGAAGATGACAGAGGTCCAGGAATAGTTTCAGGAATTTCTGTAGCATTTATGGAAAAATGTGTGTTACCAGGCTGTAACATTTCCTGCAAATGGAATTAATTAATGTTAGCACTATTTTACTTGTAACTTTTCTCAGCTTCTTTAAAATTATTAACTGTATTTTATAAACCCTACATAATTTTAATTGCTGTGTATGCTTTAAAAAAGGAAACGGATTCATAATTGAATGGTATTTACAAAATAATTGTAAATTGATTTGAACTAAAGAAGCAGAAAAAAAGATGGGACCTTTCTACGTTATTTTTATGAAGGTGGCTATGGATACAGAAGTATGTGCTGAAGAAATAGTCACAGAAGTGACATTAGCTGTGCGTTTACTTCTGCAGTACTTTGAAGTATTCCTTCAAAGTGGTCTAACAACATGTGTTCTTTGTGTGTGGCTACACTGCAGTATCTGTTGATACATATGTCAGAAATGAAAAAGTGATTATAGCTACATTAAGGTTCAATCCAAAGAAGAAATGACATCCTTTGATTTCCACAATACCAGATTGAGGAGCATGGTGTTATAGAAGTTAGATAGCATTCTAATTTGTGGGTCTTTGAATGTCTTTTCCTTGTTCTTTAATGCTTCCTTTTATAAAAGAAATTTGGGAATTGTGAGATGTGTTCAAAGTCTCTCTTTCTTACATTTGGTTTGTTATTTCGTTGATCTCGATTCTGGAACAATACTAAAGAGTGACCTCTCACCAGTATTTTAAGTGTGGCAGATAATGTTTTTACACAATCAATAATGAGGTTCTTGCATAATCAGTATTTCAAAAACCCCCATTTCCATGACATCTGTTTTAGCTTCATGTCATAGTGTCTCTATTCACCTATAAATCAGATCACCACACAAACCAAATACCTAATGCAGAGGTTCTGGTCTCTTCTTAAGTTCTGTACTGCTAATGTTCCTTTGTCTTTTATATTTACAGAATGTCTAATGGTCTTGAAAGCGTGCATTTTGCTGTTCCTTATCTTAATTAGACTTAATTTTCAGAGTCTGAGTGTTCATTGCTTTCCAGAACTCTATCTTGTTTACAGCTGTCATACATTTTATCCAGAAATGATTGATCTTTTGAATATTTAGGCTGTAACTGCTACAGAATATAGACATGTACCTTCCTACTGGGTATAAAGTTAACATAATTTTATGTACCAAATTCAGTTTTTATAGGTCCTACAACTTTAATACAATTTGATTCCTTTACAAATAAATTCAGCTGTGGTAACCAACCCCATCCCTTAAGTATGTGTTCAATTCTTGTTAACTTCCAAAAGGCATTAAAAATCTGTAGGATGTCTTAAATTGAGTATAACAAGAATAGGTAAAGAAAAGTAATTATAATAGAGACACTTCTCAAATCTAATGCTGTCTGGTTCCTTTTATTCTCAAATTTATGCCTGTGTGATTTGATTCAGCCCTCTTTGAACTTGGGTTCTCAATGTGTGCATGACTATTTTTATCTTCAATGTGTTTCATAAATATTAAATGTTGACTACTGAACAGTGGAGTAACATGAGAAAAAAAA
This sequence comes from Scytalopus superciliaris, assembly GCA_013400415.1. NCBI lineage: Eukaryota > Metazoa > Chordata > Aves > Passeriformes > Rhinocryptidae > Scytalopus > Scytalopus superciliaris. The sequence goes on from VXBX01002562.1 coordinate 325,548, forward strand.
GGATTCATTATTTTTCATATGTATATTCTACACATGCAAGAAGCCAGTATAATTATGTAAGAAAAGGTTTTGTATGTGATTTATAGAAGGATTACTGAAGGATTGTCCTTTAACATTTTAATTTGGTTTCAGAAGCATTGCCTTCTCCCTTCAGGCTGTTCTTGTTGTTGGACTTCTTGCTAGAGTCACTGTGTTTGATTTCAAGCTGAGTTAGTTGCTAAGAGGCACATTTCCAAAGTGACATGTGGAGCTGCAGCCCCTGTAGTCCCATTTGCACTCCAGTGGCCCAAACACAACGCTTCGAAAATCCAGCCCTAAGAGGAGGGAGGAGGAGAAACTCTTCAGGAGGAGTGTGCAAGGGGAAGAACATGTATTTAGATATTGACATTATTTTTAAGTTAATTTCAGATTTTTTTAATGAAAAGGGTTTTGCCAATTCTTCTATGTGCAGTGAGGAGCTATGGTGTTGTTATGAACTTGTAAGGATTTTTGCTTTTTGTAGGGTCATCTGTTAGCTAGATGATATTAAAATCACAAAGTCCTCTCAAATTGTAGCACATGTTGTTCTGATGTGAACATTTTTAAAACCCTGCAAGGAAGAGGAAATGAAACCTCCAGAAATCCAAATGCCTCATTTGTTGGGATTGTCTCATAATGGGGCATCTTGGAGGCATCATACTGAAATAAAAAAGGGAAATCATGAAAGAGAGTAATAATAGTCATCTGGATGTGTCAAAGCAACCAAACATTTTTTGTTCCAGTTCTGTTCTTCATGAAACTGAATCAGTTTTTATAGTGCAATACATATTTTAGTCCAATTTATTTCTGGAAACCTCTGCTATATATTTGTCTAGCCTTCATTTCATTAAGAAAAGTGCATGATTCTGCAGCTTAGAAAGCAGTCCTGTGGAATGAGAATGGATGAAAGAGGTTTATGTCAGGGTTGTTTGGGTTTTTTCTGTAGATACATCTCTATAAAACATCGTTTTGTTTCTAGCAGGAATTAAAGTGCCACAAATAACTGTAATCATCTTAGGCAGTATTAGGTAAAACTAATCTCAATAGGTTTTTCTAAAATTCGGATAAACCCAATCTGCAGCAGATGATGTATTTCCTGAGGACTTTGAAACCGTGTCTCATGTTTTTTTCTCATGCTTGCGTAACTTTGCCTGAATTTTAATATGGCATATTTTCAATTAAATTCTACATCACCTTTTTTTTTTTTTTAATTTTTAATGTTATTGTACCATTTTTGCAAAATAAAGTGGATGTTCTAAAACCTCTCATCTTAAAAACCTCTATAGTAAATATTGGGTTTTTGCACTTTGATGAGAAAGGTTGAAAATGTTAACCATTTTTCTCCTCTCATGGATAGAAATAGGTGTCTGATTACTGTAAGGGCTACAGAATTTACTGTTGATCTGTGCCACAGCATGTATTTAGATACTTAGGATATAATTTTGCATTTTTAGCAAAAGGGATTTTCTAGAATCTTTACTCCATTCAACTCAATTTAAATAAGCCATGTTATAACAATCCATCTTAAAAGAGTGATAATGTTTTTTAACCCAAGTCAAAAAGAAGCCAGATGATTCTCCTGCAATCACCTATTAATCTCCTATTAGAAGTTTGTATAAATGAAGTGGCAGTATAACTCAATGGTGTTAGTATCCAGACTTCCAGGGATCTAGTTAAATCTTGTCATCTTCCATGTTGCTGTAAGGTACTATAGGGCAGATAGGGAATATAAGAAGCACATTTCAGAGAGCCAAAGTTAGTGCTTTGCTTTAATTATTTTAGGATGTGTTTATCTATTAAAAACTAGCATAGCCTTTAAGAAAGGCAAATATTTATTATAGTAAACAAGAAACAAGCCAAAAGCTTGGTTTCCTATGGATTTGTCTTGCTTTGATTGACTTTGGTGTATACAAAACTATGAGCTGGGACTGAGTCTTGCAGTTCTGGCCATGGTTAAGTTTCAGGATAGTTTAGATATGAAAAGACTGGAGAGGAACCTATCATAGGAGTAATGATGGGCTGTTAGAACATGTCACTGTCATAAAAGGAAAACACTAAGAATGAAAAATGGAAAAGATTTTGATAGACATAGGCAGGCATGTCAAGTAAGAATAACGATGAAAATGTCCCACTGCCATTTGTAGGCTTTAATGTTGAGAAGAATAATTATGCTGTTGACCATATAAAGAGAAAAATATAGAGGCAATTAGTGTGAAGACAAGGAATTTGTTTAGGCATGTTGTATTCAAGGAGAAACTCTTTAAATAGTGGCAAGGAAATTTGAGACTAGAGGGAAGGAGGTGGCTGAGGACTGGAGAATAGATGTATGAAAAACAGGATAAATGGTGGGAAAAGCAGACCTGCATCACAGTCCTGAGCTGAAGATGGAGCCTGCACCAAATTAGGTGTGGAAGAACGATTATAGCTGTCAGAGGAAATGTCAGGATCATTCAACACCTCAGAAATGCAGTGCTAGTCATACATGGTTGTGCTGAAATTTGCACAAAAGGCATAGAAATAATCTATAAAAGACTGCAGGTTGTTACTGTCAACTTCTGCCTTTAAGAAACACTGCTGTCATATCTTCAGGGTTTTCTTTACAACCACCAAGATCTCTTTTGTACTTCTTCCTTTGAGCAGATCTAAAATTTGTCATTCATGGCACCACAAGGCAATGCCCAATTTCACAAGGTTCCTGATAAAGGTGCTAGTATTGAGGATATCCAAATGGACAACATACTTGACAGTCTCCTTTCTGAAGTGATGGTGACCCTTGCTACTACCCATCTTTCCCAGTCCACAGGGGGAAGCATGTTTCAGCACATAGTGCTTTGTCAGTGTTTCAGTGACCAAAAGGACATGAAATTAATTACTCTGCTGGGAAATGTTTCAGGAAAGCACAACTGGTGTTACCTATTCATACTTTGCCAAACTTGCTCTCTGTAGATGTTTTTAGCCCATTCATATGTTTGGTGTGCTTAGCTACTTGCAGTGCTCCTGAATGTAAGGTCACTGATCTCCTGTGTCATTGCTCTCTAGACTTACCCTCAGTGAGCTGATTTCTGGCCATGTCAGGCTATTTCACCTCCTGTAACAACACTGAATTCCTTGCATGTTAATCCAAGCCAAGCCTGTGTCCAACCCAGGGACATTGGGCAATCCTCTCAGTGGGGGCCTGAGTCCAGCATTCACAAAGTCAAAGAATAAAACCCCCATTGACTTCACTGGCCTGGGATCATGTGTTGAAGTCGTTCTTCCAGAGTTTATATTCAGACCTTCCCTGACTGAGAAATAATGATTCTTCTATTGCTATATCTAAAAATATTGAAACCCTCCCTGACTATTACAAATGTTGAGGAGCAAAAGAAAAGTGCAAAACCTCTTCAGTGCTCTGTCACGTTTGAGAGACGCTCAAATGACATCTCTGACAATGGGGAAGCCTGTTATTAGTCTGCACAGAGTCCTACTTTCCCAAACTGGCATCTTTCTTTGTTGCGGCATAAATTACAGCAGAACTGAAATTTAAATTCAAGGGCAGCTTTTGTTTTGCCTGAAGACAGCTGCAGCTGCTTTTATTCTTGAAGTCCAATTCTCTTAGTAAGCAAATTTGTGCTTTCTCTCAAAAGAGCTAAAGGTAGCAGCACTGGATCTTTGGGATGGTTTGAAGCTGTGTGATTTTTTTTTTTTTTTATGAGCTGGAGCCTGGATTGTAGCCAGCTTTAGGAAATAACCATAGTGGTTCTCCAGTGAAAGTTTGGTCACATGGAGTGAATAATTTGCTAAAAAAACAGGGAAAAGGCAGATCTGTTATAACTGGTTTCCAGTGGATTTTGTCCCATTGCTGTTTTTGCTTCCATGGTAGTGCATTTTCTCCTGCATTATCATATTTTCTTTCAATATCTTCTAATTATTCCCAATCTATGGTACCTGTGGTGATTTGGAGGACATGAGACTTCTTCACTTCTATCAGGTTGTATTGGCATTGGGCAGAGGGTTCAGAGTTAGTTGGGGAGAGCTGTCAGACAGATGCACACACAGGAAAAAGACAGACAGACATCACGTTACTATAGAGAAATCAGACTGAAGATACCCAGAGAGGGGAGTTTCATGGAATCACAGAATGGGTAAGGTGGAAGGGACCACTGGAGGTCACCTAATCCAACGTTCATGCTCAAGCAGGGTCCCCTAGAGCATGTTACTCAGAATTGTGTCCAGGTGGCTTTTGAATATCTCCCAGAGAGGAGACCCAAAACCTCCCAGGGTAACCTGTGTGTTTCAGTGAGGTCTGAAACATTACCCAGTTTTAATTAGTTGTGTCTGTGATGGAGGAGCTGAAATATTTCTGTATCTCTGAAAATCTCAGAATTGCTTTAGCCTTTGAGACTTACTGGTTAGAGATGAGGAACAAATAGAGCCAGGCCATGGTGCTCCCTGTTCCTGCTGGCCAACTTGGAGATGCAAGTAGCCATCCCACAAGAGCTTCTTAAAGTAATTTGGTTATTTTCCACCTTGAGGGAAGGTATGTATGCAAAGATGTGGGAATCTTGTGTGGGTAGCCCAAAGCAGTTTCTGTTTTAAAGTATTTAAATATTAAAAGCTTGTGAATTGCCAGAAAAGACCTCAGCCCAAAATCAAAGTTCTGATACCTCCTATATTTATTGGAATGAATGCTGGTTAACTCTGAAAAATACAGAATCCCAGCCCAGGTCTGTATCTGGATTCGCAGCCTATCTGTGTACAAGAAGAAACCGATTACAGCACTGATACAACCTGGGTAATACATAATCACTTGTAATCCTAAAGCAACCCTCTGCTCGTGTTTTGCTGCCTTTTAACCCATGAGTGGTAGCATTTACATCTCAGACAAGTAATTCAAACGCTTTGAGAACTTACTTGAAATGTAAAAGCTGTGCACTGGAAATAAACCATTCTTAATATGGACATTGTGATAATTGTTGAGGTGGTTGGTTTTCAATATCCATCAAGAAATAAAAGCTGGTTTTTGCTCCTGTAGTGTTTTTTGTTGTTGTTTTTAAAGTGCATCTTGGCCATATGGATTCTGTTTATAATTAGAATTAATAAAATGCAGTTGCAGCAGCTGTTGCTGTGTGGCTGCTGTCCCAATGTGAAGCTTTTCTTTCTCTTTGCATTAAATAAGGATAGCCCTTTATTGTTGGTTTGTGATGAGAACGAGACAAATTGTTAAGAGATTCATTTAGATAATCTGGCTTTATTTTGAATAATGTAGCCTCCTTTTTCAAGCTGACAGAATATAAAAGAACAATGAGATAGTTGGGGGTTTTTGTGTTAAAGAAAGACTGGATTTATCTTGCTAATGTAGTTTGTACATCTACTAATAAAATGGAAGAAAATAATCTGGAGCAAGCTGTTCCATCACTAATCCCAATGTTTATTTTTGTCTCTAAAATAGCAGAGCTGTTTTCCCATTCTAATGTTTTGATCTGCAGAGTCATTTTAGGCTAGACTGTGGTATGATTTTTGTTCAGTGAATATAACCTTTAAAGAAACTGCATGCCAATTTTGAAATCACAGAAACATTTTAGCCTTGAAGTGTTACACTTTATGTTTTTCAAAGCTGTTATAAATGTGCCAAATTTATTGACTGGGGCCACCTCTGTGGGTCTTTTGGAATCTCAGTATGCTTAAGGTTGTGCTTCCAGTGTTGTGGGAGGCAGTGAAAAACACTGATTTAAGTGATTTAAGTGCAGTTAGGATTGGGCACTGAATAATAAGATGCATGAAAGTAAACTGGTTAATCTTACACGTACGTACCTGTATATATTTGTGAATATATATGTCTATATTTATAATACTTATATAAATTTTTTTATATATATTAGCAAGTAAACATATCTATCATATTTATCTCAAACTTCTACTGTAGTTTGCTCAGGTATTATGCTGTCCTTTGAAGCTCTGTTGAATATTAAATTATATCTTGACAAGAAATGCTGCAGACTGTGTTGTTCATTCCCATCGCCTGTTTATTCTGTCATGGGGTCCATTTTCTGTGGTGGTGTTTGTGCTCTGTCACCCTGATCTGACACTGAGGCAATTACATGCTCCTTGCAAAGAAGCCTGAATTTATGTCTTTCATTTGTTCTCTTCTGTCTCCATTTTGTCATCACAGTTGTGTGGTTCTGAGTTTTTGCTGAGGAAGCGGATTAAGGCACTATTGCTTAAAATCCCAGGCGTTAGAAAATAGTTTTTATATTAATTATCATTATGTTATGTTATGCAGAATTGATGTAGTATTTTCAAACTGTGTGAAGAGAATGAGGTAAGTGATCAGAGGGCAGTGCTATAACTAAGCTGGTTTCTGCAAACTGAGTTCAATTCCTGTACTATACAGTGTAATATCTCTTATTTATTTGATCTCAGACTCTTTTTCTTCAAAACTCCTGCTTCATCCAGTGCAGAAGAGGCAGGATTCAGCTCATGAGCAAGTATTTAATTTAAGCTTTCCCATCATTATTTACTCTATGATGAGTTGGTTGTACTTCTGTACTGAAGCCCTGAGAAACAGGGGTAAAAATATCTGCTTATTTTAAGAGCCTACTTGAAGACACTTCTGACCTGATCCATCACCACATGCACCGCTTTGAATGTCTGACCTCGGCTCCAGCTGCAACAGGGAGTGTCACTATTTCAGCAAGACTGTCCCAGTGTCTCATGTTGGGTACTTAATACATGAGGATCATATGATGGGTAATCATTTTTGAAAAATACAGCATATGTGACTTCCTGACTACAGTGAGGCTATCAGTACAAATCAGGGGTAGGATCTAATTCCCAGGGTGGCATTTAATGTTCTTAAGCTAAAGAACCTTCAAGAAATCTTCTTATTGCTCTCAGCCTTTCAGCCTCTCAGCTCCTGAGATAAATGGTGTAAAGGTTGCTCAGACAGCTTTCCCAGAGCAGGCCCATTCTGTATACTGAATGAAGTGTAAGAGCAGAGGGAAGAATGATCTGTAACCACATACCTGAAGCGTGACACTTTCTACCTTTGGGAGCTAACTTTACAACCTTATCAATGTTTTGAAGTTAATTTTTCATAGTGATTTCTTAGACTTTAAGGATAGTAAAAAGAGCTGCTCTTCACAATTTCCATTGTTGATGATATTGATAACACAGGCTTTAAAACAAGATCAAAACTGTTGGACACTTTCACAACAACCTTTGCTGATTGAGCTTATGATGCTGATGATACCAGGTCTGATTTTTGTCTCAGTAGGTAAGTGGTTTAGATGAATTACATGGCTTTCTACTGCAAAATAAATGTTTTGAAGTCATATTTCTTGGAGGTACTGGGTTTTGGATCACCATCAGTTTTGATATGCTACTGATAATGAGAGCAGATAGTGTTGGAGCAGCTTTGCTTGGAGGACCCACTTCCAGATCCTGGCTCTGCCGCTGCCTTATGGCATGCCCTGGGCCAGTCCTCTGCCTCCACTGCAGATGTGGCTCGAGTGCCCTTTGTTAGCTTGTCTCACCAAAATTCTGATATTTTATATAATATTTATATATATTTGCATACAAATGACATATACTCACAATAATGTATATGCATGTATATCTACATGATATAATTGCGTATTTTACATATATACATATTCATATATATGAATATGGGAATTTGTTAGGAGATTCACTGTCTTCCCAAAAATCCAGATACCTGCATGTAGTAGGAGGAACAGTTGTGGGGGAGTATCTTTCAAAACAGACAGTGATTTGATAGCAGGAGAAATCCAACTAATTACAGTGAGCCAGAAAGATAAATACAGGGTTGAAATTTTTGCTGGCTGTTTTCTCCCAAGTCTTGCATTTTCTTGAGTAATTTTTGATCTCTGGTCTTGAACTGGACTGTAATTTCACTTTCCCCTCTAACCTCTCAAACCAAAAGAGTGTTCTGTTTTTATTCTCATTATGATTTCATACCCACCTTGCCTTTTGAGGATTTACCAGTGAGTTTTGGTGTGGTAGACTGCATTTCTCATGTTTGTTTAATGGTTTTTAACATGTAACAATTAATTTGTGGTTTAAGTTTTGTAAGTGCAGTGTGGAAGAAAATAATACACTTGGAAAAAGGTAACTTTGAACTTTTAAAAAGTTGAAGTAGTCAAACCCTCTAAATAAAGTTTAGAGTGACATCTTGTGGTAACATTGATTTCAAATGCATATATCTGTTGGCATTAATATTTTTTTGTCCACAGTAAGCATAGTGCTTTCTGTTTCAAAATGTAATGGATTGCTTAGCAAGAAGGTATAATGACTTCCACTAGGGCTTTTGTGAGATCAGAGAAAAATTACTATATGATAGTAATAGATACAGGGCCCTATAGGTATACTGTATCTTTTACTGCGTGGGGTATATATCCCATATAGCCGTGAGTTCCTGGTGCTTTGAATTCCAGTTCAAGATGTTTTAATGCTCTTCCTGCCATTGAATATCTTTTGGAATTGCTCAAGAAGTTTCAAGTAGCCACGATGCCAAAGCAAGTGGGAGCACAACATCTCTCAGCAACATCTGCTTGTGCCAATTCATTAACTGTCCAAAGATTTGCTTAGTTTTAGGTAAAGATAAATATATCCGGAAAACTATCATGGAGGATTTGGCAGCATAGGAATGAACAAGCCCATTTAAGATCCATATTGCATTAGTGTATGTGCTTGCTACCTATGGATCAGCCTCCAAGGTACTGGGTGGTGTAAATGTACCACCACCAAACCTTATCCAAATGCCTGGCAGGTGCTCAGGCTACAGTTTTGTGCACTATGGGTAAATGAAATACAAATCTTTTCAATGCTATGTGAGGATGTAGAATAATTTTGTGCTTAGAAATTTAAAAGACCTGAGAAAACATGTAGGATTTGCTTTCTCTTTTGGGAAGTCCTCTGCAAAGATGCAATAATAGTGGCCTTAGTGAGAATTTTGTGTGAGTCCAGCAATGTATTGCCTAGTACAGTCTCTCTAATCAGTCATATGAAGGTCTGTTCCCATTCCTCAACACTGAAGAGGAGAAAGATACTGATATTCTGATAGGTCAAGTTTTAGCTATATAAAATGGTAATTAATGTTACCATAGTACCCATCTGGCAGGTTGAATACCTGACTGTAAACTTAATTGTTCAATAAAAGACGCTTGACCTTTCTAAGAAATAAATTCTTCTTAGGAGAATGGATTCATTGATGTGTGTCAAATGGAAAGTCCCTCTACCACTGCTCCATGGTGCCTCACTGGTAACTGTGGTCCCAGGTCTGCTGCTGAGTCTTGTGAACATGGAGGCTGGATTTGGAAAGGATTATGTGTTTGTGAAACTCAGGTTTTTGTTGGAGGTATTTTTGATCATGTGAGGATGCCAGCACTGAACGAACGATTCGCGTGGTGTGCTTGCAATGTTAAGGATTTTTAGCTTGTGGTAAAGCACACAAGGAACATAAGACTCAAGAAGCCCAACTTGATGATCCTAAAAGGGCCATCTGGTGACCTCATTTATTAATTTGATGAAAAAACAAAGACACAATGTTTTCAATTAAGATGCATGTTTGGCTCGCATGCCAGGATTGGTTTTGGTGGATAAGTAAACACAAGTTAAGCTGTTAATTTAATCCTAATACTGAGACTGGAAGCACTGATACAGATTTGGTGTAAAACAAAGCAAGTGATTTGGAGAGCCTTTCAGAATAGGATAGCTGATTACATTTCTCAAATATAGTTTAGGAAAAGCCTTTAAAATTTATATATGAAGTACACAATTTGTGTTTAAATGACATATTTGCAGGGATAATTCTGGAGATTTCCTTGGCAAAGTGCCTCCATCCATTCCAACAGAGGCTATTGAAATAAAGAAATTTGTAGATACAGTTAAGTATATATGCTGATCTCTTTTAAATGTCCTCTCTTTTTGTCACAGCAAGAAGTGATTGGTGATGATGTTTCATGGCAAAGGAAAGCTGTCTGCTCTTTCATTTCTGCTGTACAGACAGCAGTGTTGCTGCTGAAGTTTTTGAATGGCTGCTTGGCAAATCTTGTCCTGTTATGAACTGGAATCTTCTCCAATAGTTTGATCTGCCTGAGAAAGAACTTGCTTTTCATGCTGAGACAGCTAGATATTAAGTAGATGATGCAATGGAAGACTGTAAAGAGGTTTCCCCATAATGCAGGACATGAGGCTGAGATGACATTGTGCAAACCATGTTCTTTTCCTATTTGTGACTTCCACGTGGTGAATTCTCTGCACTGGCAGGAGATAACCCATTGATGAGAAATGGGGCAGAAGCCCGTGCCAGCTGAATGACTATTGCTGCCGAGTATGGTACTCTGTTCTGGGTGGGATGTGTTGAAAATAAGGACTCATCAGTTAGCCAGTGTTTGGGGACATGGAATAGCTGCTTGAGAGCTTAATTATTGACTCCTCTGAACTCCAAACAGCTATTCACATCTTCTTTCAGCAGCATAAAGCCAAACCTCATTGTGCTGTGGTCACTTAAGTCCCCTGGCTCATTTTGTCACAATAAAAAGAAGATTCTAGCAATTCTGGCCCTGATTTTGTGCCAGTGTTCCTCTCACTGCAGTTTAGAGGTGACACGCTGTCTGCAAGGCCCTCCAATATTATTAAAAGCCGCATAAAATTTAAATTTATAGTGGAAGTGGCTGAAGGAGAACAAAATTACCTGAGGATTTTGGGGGCTGTTGCTTTAAGTAATTGCTGTCTACCTGCAAATCCCCCTGGGATGTCTTTTGGATTAAGTATTCCTTACTTCTTCTCTAAAACTCCTGTTTAATATTCATATATGTTGTTAAACAGCTGCTGTATCCTGTTCAAGAGCAGAAAGGGGGAATGCATTTCAGTAGCAAAACAAGTGATACTTAAATATATCCCTTGCCTACTTCAAAACAGCAGTATGGGAATTAATTAGTATTCATTAGATGCATTAAAGTCCTTAAATGAGAAGCACTATGGTTGTGCAAAGCATTGTTTGTTTATTTTGAGCTTTTATCTGGCCATTCTGACCATTTGGTAAATGCACCTGAGAGCAAGCACACAAAACTTGCTGTAATGCTTACATGATTTCACATCTTTGAATGGGAACAGAATCAGGACAGACTTTCCAACAGTATAATAATTGCAGAAATGTAGGTGCTCTACTTAACCTGAGAAAAAAGCTCTTCACTTAATTACTTAGATGGCATTTTCCAATTGATGGTAATATAAAAAGGTTGTATTAACACAATGCAATGTAGAGAGACCTTGTTAGATTTTATTACATTTTCTGCTTGGTAATTTATTACTATTAGAAAGCCTAATTCTTTTGCTTATCTTGTAATTATAGCAAGGTGTTTATGAGCAGGAGCTCCAGCTGCTTTTCTATACAGAGTCTCATTAGATGTGGAATTAGAAAGCCCTTTTAGACTGTAAATTTTTGCTCATTACACAGGGTGCATAAAGCATTCTAAAATGGATGTATTGTGTGAGGTCACCATTATATTTCATGAGTTAATGCTTGAGTTTCCAACAAGGATAACAAATTTCATAGACTTAGATGGTCTTCAGAGGAAGACCTCTTTATCTTGAAGACCACAACTTCAAAACTGTTCTCTAGAATAGGGAGGTAACTAATATTCCCCATTCCATCAAAAAGCAGTTCCAGGTGTCTGTATGCACAGTGCTCCCTTATCCCTGTATCTGGCTACAGTTCATTTGACACCTAAATGTGCCTGATGAGAACATGATGCCAATGTCCATGTCTGAATAACACAGAGGCCCCTGAGGAGTTTCTCCCTTTAGTTGTGGTGTCCAGCTGACCACAGCTCTGCAAAACCCAGGTGGTCTGAACAAAAGCTTTAGTGACTGACCCAAGTCCTCCTGGGACGTTTGTGACTGACCACAGAGCTTAACTGAGGAATCCAAAGCTTACATCATATCATGAGATCATCTGGATTTATGCTGTCAGACTCAAGTTATAATGGAAAGCATTGTCTGACCTCATTCTCTGGGAGAGAATTTAGGCCAGTCAGGGCCTATTCTTATTCAGTTTTGTTATCTTTGCTGTGGAAGATGGGATATGGTATCCACCTAGAGCAAGAGTGGGCCAGAAAATGGCAAGCAGTAGTTAGAAATCAGAACATTTGAAAATAGGAGCAGACATTGAGCTATTATTGATATTCAAAGTATTAGTAGTTATGTGACTTTGTATTTCTGCATTGTTCCTACTAAATTGTTATTTTTACAACTCTGTTAGTTACTGGAAATTATTTGTCTTACAGTTTGGACAAATGGATGTCAGTGGATGGAGCTGCTGTCTATGAGACTTTTCACTGCCAGTCTTGCTTTTGGTGGTACTTACTCATAACATGAAATCTAAATGATTATGATTAAATAAACCAGCTTCATGGACTCTGATGCAATAAGGATCAATATTTTAATGAGAATACAAGATTAAACCCAGATATTTTATTGATATTTTACCAAACTTGTCATTATCCCAAACCCCTGTGAGCGAGGATCCACTGATTTTATTAGTTCCTAGTCTTTAGTGCCTTTTCGGAGAGGAACTTTTTATAAGGGGAGGTAGTGATAGGACGAAGGAAGAAATTTTTTACTGTGATGATGGTGAAGCACTGCAACAGGTTGCCCAGAGAAGTTTTGTATGCCCCATTCCTGAAAATGTTCAAGGCCAGGTTGGACAGGGCTTTGAACAACTTGGTTTAGTTAAGGTTCCCTGCCCTTGACAGCAGGGTTGGAATTAGATGATCTGTGAGGTCCTTTCCAACCCAAACCATTCAAGGATTCTGTGATTCTGGGAGCTGAGCTAGAAACAGAGGTCAGCTTAGATAACTAGCCAACATTTGTGCATTATCTACAGGCCCAAAGAAACTGAGGGTGAGATTCAATCCACATAATTTGCACCATAACTGGTTTGACTTTAAGAATGAGGGTTATACCCCTCAATATAAGGATATATCTTTCTAGGCAATGGAAAGAGGTGGTGCCTTGGAAAGCAGAGCTTTGAGCTGAGATGACCTGGTTAGATTGGCTGAATTCTGTACTCAGAATTAAAGCAAAGCAGAACAGTAAAAACAGCAAACATACAAGAATAGTAGAACCAACTACTGCTTTAAGAGATGCTTTAAAAAATCTGTGTCTGTATGAAGCTGGCTTTGTTTCTGAACTATCATTATTTTTCAGAACAGATAGTCCTGAAGGAGAAGAAACCATTTTTAGTTTGGAGGATATATCTACTTGTGCAATGGATTTTTTTTTTTCACCAGTTTCAATATTATACACTTAAAGAGTTTGAGCTGGAGACATGCAAAGCACCAAGGCAAGAAAATCTATCCTGTGTGTGGTGCAGAGGTTGCACATCAGAGAGAAGGACAAGATTGCGCAAAAGCTTTCTTAGTGATTCCTGGTGATTAAGTGAGGTGTCTTGGTGACAGCATAAGGATAGCAATTGTTACTGCACACGAATTAAAATATATACATCTTTCATTGACTGCTTGCCTGGGACTATGACCATTGTTATAGTAACCTAAAAACAGGACTCTAAATATTGGATAAGAGCATGGAGGACTTTAAAGAGATACAGTAACTGCCAGGGCCCTGGGGAAGGTAAGGGGCAAGCACTCTTTGTTCAGCTTTGTGAAGTGTATTGTTTATCATGTAAGGCGTTTTGGCTTAAGAATTACTGCCATCCCCCGATTTCCCATTGGAGTGCCTTTCTGGTATCTCTTATGTCACTCATGACCTTTTCTTTCAAGATCATTTCTTGCTTTTAAGATTTTTGTCGAAGGAGAAAATCAATTGGACAAGTTAGTAAATTTATACAAAAGACTGTGAATTAAGTATCTTCTTCACTTCACTACATTTTCACCTTTGGCCTCTGCAGTTGATGTGGAAGGATGGTATTTGTGCCATTTTGGGAGACTTGCTTGTTCTTTGACATATTTCTCCTGAGCCCCAGGATGTCAACTGTCTCCTGAAGTACTAGAGTGCATTTGCCTACAGAATTTAATGTAGCATTAGGATGTATTGCAAAGGCCCCGGTAAAAAGGCCTCTCTTTGTACACTGTTTTATTGCATGTTGGCTTTACTGCACTAAGGAAAGAAACTCAAATAGCAGTTTGTCAAACACCGCATTATTTGTTTTTGTATCTTTGTGTGTTCATTTCCAGTTGGTGAGGAGATGAATCTCGGGAGAAATAGGGATGGGGTTGTGAGGCACCATACAGTAATAACGCTGTAATAAGGTTATACCAGGTATATTTTGCGTTTAGATGGGGAGTTGGCATTAAATAAAGACAATCCTAAGGTAGTGGAGGACATCTGGGTAAACAAAAGGGCCACTCTTGAACTTTTACTAAACAGTGTGGGTGGTAGGTAAAGGATTAGAAATGAGGACAGAGGAATGCTAGGACATGTATACACAGTTCTCAATGGAATAAACACATACCAAATTGGGTTAAAATTTTGAATAGACTTACAAATAGCTTGTAATCAGAATTGTGTCATATGGTTATACTAGGTTTGTGAGATAACCTGTGTTGGCAAAGTGCTCTCACCCAGCATCACTTTTAAGGATAAATACAAGAACTGCAAGGTTTCTCAGTCTAAGTTCATATTCTGCAAATTTGCACTCAAATAAATTAGATGTGAAAGTTTATGGAAAAACTTACCTTTGATACAGGACTTTTTTCACTGTATAAGAGAAACACGTGCTAAACTCTGCCAAAGGATTGGAGATATGGATGTTGCTGCATAGAAATCTCTTCATGAAACTCAAGTATATTTTTTAGGATTGTGATTCATTCAAATTGTCAACTTCCTCCAGTGTCTTTAATGCCAGTCCTCATCATGTGTTTGAAAACCACTAGTACAAAAATAGTCATGATAAAAAGGAAGATGTTCTACTTTGAGGTAGTTGCTCTGCTGTAGATCTTGGGTTTGCTGCAAAACAGGGAATATTACAATTCCCCTTCATTGCCTTCCCTGAAAATCACTGGACATGAAAGATATGGTAGTCACTTATTCAGACCCACTGCTTGTCACTTATTGCAATGTACTAGAACAGTGCCACAAACTGCAATGCTTTTCCTCAAACCAGATGATTGACAAGTGTTTGGTCAAGAGGAAGGTTTTGGGGAGTCCTTCACTAAACAGTATATTTACAATAATTCCCAGCTAACTGTTTTTTGCTTGGAAGTACAATTTCCATAGTGCAGTGAAAGACTTTAAGAATTTGCTGTACACAGGTTATATTTTTGAAGGCTCTCGATGGCACTATGAGTGAATTCCAAACCTTTGGTGAGTGACAGGGATTCTCCACTTTTTCTGAACTGGATAATGCTCTCATAAAACAGCATCCAGTGAAGTGCAGATCTCACATGGCAGCAATATACACAAGTGCTGGGACCGAACAGATGGCTCACAAATGTAGAAGAAGCTGCAGTCAGCAAATTCTTAGTAGTTTGCTTCAAGTATGGTTACATGACAAAGTTTCTGCAAGGCAAGCAGGAGTATGAACTTCCAGCAAGTTAATTAACTGCCAATGTGCACACTCTCGCTGTCCAATAAACCACTCTCTAAGAACGTACTGACATCTGAAATCTATATGGAAATTACTTTATTAGTGAATTAATCTGGGAACACACATATTTCCCCATAGGGGACTCAATCATCTATACATAAAATAGCTTGAATGGTTTCTGACAAGGTTTTGGCCCATCTGACCAGCATTGTCCCAAACCATTCAAAGCCCAAGGATCATCCCCATAAATTGGTGTATGTGGCTGCTCTGTTCTGGAGGCTAAGAGAGTTTCAAAGTATTAATTCAAGCTTAGTGCTAGAAGGTGATCCCAAGCATGTGTACCTGACATGGCATAGCTTGTTTACTGAGGGTGTTGGGTGAGATCTCACAAGTGTTGCCAGAATATGCCTTCAGACTCTTCTTCTCATGGCTAAATTTGACTTTACTGGATACAAATAGATCCACTGGCCTATTAACCTCTGTGGACAAATATGTTTTCTGGAAAGAACCCTGGTTAACTGCTAAGGCTGATAGATTCTTAAAAACTACATGAAAACCAGAACCTTTGGAAAGCTGTTACTCATCTTTTTAAAGAATGATGACTCACAGTCTACAGTGAAGCCCAGAAAGCCAACTGTATCCTGCATCAAAAGCAGTGTGACCAGCAGGTTGAGAGATGTGATTCCCCCTCTGTTCTGCTCTGGTGACACTCCACCTGGAATACTGCATCCATCTCTGGGGATCTCAGCACAGGAAGCACGTGGACTGGTTAGAGCAGGTACAGGGGAGGGTCATGAAAATGATCAGACGGATAGAACAACTCTCCCATGATGAAAAGAAGAGAGAGTTGGAGTTGTTCAGTCTAGAGAAGAGAAGGCTCCAAGAAGGCCTTATTGTGACTTCTTGATGCTTAAAGGGCGCTTATAAGAAGGATGGGGACAGATTTTTTTAGTAGGATCTGTTACAACAGGTCAGGGAGGGAATGGTTTCAAGCTAAAAGAGACTAGATTTAGACTAAATAGAAGGAAATTTTGTTGGTTTTGTTTTTTTTTTTTTTTTTTTACAATTAAGGTAGTGATGCACTGGCTCAGGCTTCCCAGAGAGGTGGTAGCTACCTCATCCCTGGAAACATTCAAGGTCAGGTTGGACAGGGCTCTGAGAAACCTGATCTAGCTGAAGGTGCTCCTGATCATTGCAGGAGAGTTGGCCTAGATGGCCTTTAGAAGTCCCTTCCAACCTAAACGATTCTATGATGTGAATATTCTTCTTACTGACTACGAGAAAGCTCTCCAGATTGCCCTGGTTTCAATCCCTGAGCTTGTGCAAATTTCTTCCCTGTCAATCCAGTGGGTGAGTAGTTTTAACAGCCACTGCTCTCTTCTGGTCAAAGGATGTAGGACATGGCAGCATATCTTTAGACATGACATCTCATCTTGACTAAAGCTTCTTCTGCACCACCACTTCAGTATCATAAAATTCTCCATTTGACCTAACAGTCAGATCTCTCCTGACTGCATTTTCTCTAGTTCGTTGATCCAAGAAACATGATCTCTGTTAAAGACAAATACTTTCAATAGAGATTTTCTACATACCATGCAAAATATCAGCATTTTACAGATAATTTTAGTGTTCTGTAGTGTTTTGATGATCTTTCCCCACTTATTTGCTGGGTTGAGACCAAGCATGAAAACTGTCTTTTTCAGAGCATCTGCACCACTAGAAAACTTGATTTATTTTAAGGAAGTAAAATCTTCCCATCCCAAATGGCTGTAAAAGTCCACTTTGTCACAGCAATATCACAATGATGAATGTTCAAGGGCAAAGCTTTGATTAACGACAGCTGCAGTTTGGATTTCACTGATGGTGATTTTGTACCTCCTTCCAGACAGCTGCACACTTACTGCAAGTATCTAACGAGACATATTTATTATGCTAGTTTGGTTAAATAGTCATATAAATGAAGCATATGGATACTTGTGTAATTTGCATATGCAGCGTGTGACTATTATATGAAATAGGCTTCTAAGAGAAGAGTATCCATTCAGCTGAGATATTTCTATTTTGTTAAATTAAGGAGGTCCCTGATCAGGTTCCATAGAAGGGAAATTCCAATCTGTAAAGGGTCCTGGGAGTGAAGGGATGCAGTTTTTCTTTATTCAAGCACCCTGAAAGATGTCCAGTACTTTCACCTGCCCTTCCAAAGTGCTGAGTTGGGCAAAAAATTAGCAAATTTTGGGTGAGCATAGCAAAGTGTAAAGCAAGTATACTGCCTTTAAATAAGCTTGTTCTATTAAGTGTCCTCTTTTTTATAACTGTAAGGACTAGTCAGCATTTGTGCTGCTGAAGTTGTTGTGCACTATTGCAATTGTAAATAGGATACTGTGACAACTAGGGAGGAGTAAAGGTGTGGGGAAACTCCTAAAATTACTTGTTTCACCTGCAACCTGTTACTGTATTGTAATTAAATTGGTGGTTGTGCTGTGATAGTTGGGAACTTGTATTTTGTATAATAGCAAATCTGTAGAGAAATGATCAATATGATCCATAACTCAAATTTCTGGCTATTTTATTGTGCAGGTGTTATAACAACTCTTAAGTTGGGTGACATGATGTTAAGTGTGTCTTTCTCCACTTTATGCCCAGGCATCTCCTGCTCCCATCTCCACTACTCCCCTCTGCCCATTTATTTAAATATTAGCTTTTTAAAGCTATTAATTTGTAAACTACTTGTTATTTTATACACAAGACAGAAGGTAATATAATAAGCTTGATTATACACAGTGACAGATACCAAACCGACTTCAGGTCTTTGCTGTGCTACGTCCCTTGACCTTGCTTATGTCTGAACAAGGATTCCAGCCCTTCTTGGCATGACCATTCTTGCCCCCTGCTTGCCCCCTACTTGCCCCAGGTGGTTGCCCCACCACGTACTGTTACGTGGAGCATAAATCCTGATTTACCTTGAGGAAACAGGGCGAGAACATAACCATTTGAAAGGAACCTTCCCTCAATGTTTTTTTGTTATTGTATTCAGCAGTGTTGCAATGCAGAGAGAGATGCACAGACCAATTTATGGCTTCAGAATTAATTTCCTTTGTGAGTTGTTACTAGCAGGTAAGGTGCAAAAAGCATGTACTCAAACAGTCATTTTTTTGTTTAAGAACTGCAGTCATGGGGGTAGTAAAATCTGATGAGACGGTGCTAGAGTCTTACCTACCACTGCAGCGAACAAGAAGGTTTTCAGTAGACAAAGTGCTCTGCTCCCAGATCCTCAGCAGATTCTGATAAATTAGTGTCAATTCTCCCTTTTTTCTTCTTGTACTATGGAGTGTATTCTCTTCACAATCTAACAAATCAAAGTATGTGGTAGTGTCTAAAATTAAAGTATGTTAAGAAATATTTCTTTCCTATTGTTTATTGTTCTTTCTCTGTGTACAATACACTACACTCCCTAGCACAAGTAATTAATGCAGGTGATGTGGTTTTTAGGGACGTTACCCTCGAGGGAATGGCTTATAGCATATGAATTTTTTTTCCCTTGCTTGACAAGGGATGGGAACAGCGAGTAGGACTTGTCACCAGGTGGCACCATTAACCTAAGTTATGTTTCAGCAAGCTGAAAGCAATGAAGTTTATGTTCAAAAGGAATTTAGTAGAAAGATTGCTCTTTTCACCTCTCTTCAGAGTCAAAGTAAACACACAGCACAGAGAACAGGCCAAATAATTCTTCTGTTCCCTGGCACGTTTAAAATTATTTCATGCATTCGCAGTGCTGTAATGTGGTGAGGAATCTTCCACACTTTGTGTATGGTAAGTACAGTGCATGCCTGTATTTCTCCATAAAACCCCTGCCTCCTTATGAATTTTGCAATATCCTGCGCATCTGGTGCATCCAAAAGCAGCGTTTTCCCTGGCGGAATCCCAGAACAAGACCAGGGAATTTTCATATGAAAATGTTTGTGTCTAAATATTGTTTGAACATTTTTGGACTATATTCACCTAAACAATAAGAAATTGATTTTCCTTACTTACAGTGAGTAGGACCATACACCTTGCAGGGATGAGGGCAAGTCCCATCTCTGGCTCCTGTTCAGAAGCAGTGGTGGTGCTGGTGGTGGCCCCCTCCACATCAGAACTGCTGCAGCCTGTATCAGCTTGTGATGCTTCTTGGCACTCACAGGATGGTGTAGCTGTTCTCTGAAGCAAAAACCAAAACTTTTTCCCCTGCAGACATTTAAATAGCTTGAGTTAAAACGTTAGAGTTTGTCTTGAAAGGGCTGGGTTCCTTTTTAAATGGCTTTTGGTTAATTTCACCAGCTTGATTCTAAGATGGTAAACATGCTTTTTTTCCTGAACAATGATACTAACCTAATGGTAGGAGACTAGGGTGACCCTTGGAAAACAGCAAATTCTTGTTCTTCTGATCAGGTATTAAAGAAACATAGACCATCAGCCAGTTCATTCTGAATATGCTGGAATATTTAAAGTGAACAGTGTTTTAGCTAGTGGCCTTTGGGATTCTTTAAAGCATGTTTGTAGGATGCAGGTTGTAGCTCCTACCTAGCTCATAAAAGTAAGCAGAAAACCAGAGATTTATACTTTAAAGGATTATTTCATTAAATTTTTATTGGAGCGAAAACATGAAATGGGTATTGTTCATGTAAATTGTGAATTGTAAGGTCACATTAAAGCAGTAGGTTGCTTATACTAGGGCATATGCTCTGGTTACAGTGTTTTCTGGGGCATTGCTTGGTAGGATTCTGTTGTACTAAACTGCAAGTCATGCTCTAATTTAAGTTATACATATTTTATGTGGGTTTTTGCCTTTGCTTGCTTATCTGGTCAGCTGTGAAAGTCACTGATTATGCAGTATTTGTGCCAGTGTCCAGCCCATGTGTTGAATAGAGGCAGTGGAGTCTCATCCTCAGGAATATTAAAGCCCTGAGTGGATGTGGCTCTGAGGAACTTGATCTAGTTCCCCCTGCTTGAGCAGGGAGGTTGGGCCTAGGTGGTCTCCAGAAGTGCCTTCCAACCTCAGCCACTGCCTGGGTCTGTGTCTATGAGAAGAAAGGTCCCAGCAAATGGAACTTTGGAATTTCTCTGCTTAAGCCTGTGAAACGCCCTGTGTGGAAACTGCAGAATTGTTCTCAGGTAGACTCCTTGCTGGTAAAGATAAGAGCAATATTCAGAGCATTTGGAAAGAACAATTCTCTTGAGATTTTCGTTACGATGCAGTTTTCTACTGGCGTTTACCCATTAAAACCCAATAGATACTGTAAATGCCAATTTTTCTTCATCCCCTAACAAAGCAGAAAATGTGCATGGTGACAGTGAATAAGAAAGTAGAAAGATTCAGCAATGCACTACCTTATAGAAAAGTGCCACTAAGAATCTGCCAAAAATACTGTCAGTTATAAACCATCCCGTATGTACACACATACCTTTTCAAATTTCAGTGTGCTGACTAAGTGGACATTTTAAATAGCAGCAATAATAGTGTTACTATGATAGTCTAAGGAAGAAAGTGAGGCAGGACTTGTAGAGAGAACAAGATCAGCCAAGTAGGGGTTTTTTTTTGGCAAAGGAGGGTATTGCCTGGATGAGTGTCTCTTTAATGTTGTTTATATTGGTTTATGTAATAAAAGCAATTGGAAACAGTGACATTATCGAGTGCATCATTATCAAATGGCCCA
The DNA here is from genome assembly GCA_013400415.1 of Scytalopus superciliaris. Taxonomy (NCBI): domain Eukaryota; kingdom Metazoa; phylum Chordata; class Aves; order Passeriformes; family Rhinocryptidae; genus Scytalopus; species Scytalopus superciliaris. Next base: position 346,809 of record VXBX01002562.1, read on the forward strand.
AAATGTATTATCTCTTTTCACTGTTTAAAGGATCCAAATGGTGTATCAGGTATTAGGAATATCACTCCTGAGTCATGACACTGTACTTGTTTATTGTTTTCCAGTTTCTCTCACTTTTCAATGGAGACATGGACATGGCAGCAAAAAAAGAAATTAATCTGATGTGTAGATAAAACTCTTTATCTAGGATGCTGCCTTCAGTAGAATCCAGTATAGAAAACCTAATTTCTGTAATAACATAAATCCTAAACATATATCCTAAAGTCCCTAGTGTCATAAAACACTAGTAATACTTTAAACCATTTGCTTTCACTATTTTTCTGGCTGTTTAAATTTTTATATTTCATCTTTATTTCTCCACATTATTTCACATCTCTTTTTGTGTTTTTGGTTTAATTAGTCATTTTTTTTCTTAATTTTTTTATTTTTTTTTATTTTCTGTGGTCAGTAGCAAGTCATTGATTTTGTATAGAGATATCATCTGGATTTCCAACCAGTACCACAAGGACCCCAGTGTTTTCTTGGGTGTGTTGCTGCAGGCAGCTGCCTGTGCTTATAACTGATTCTGTTCCTGACAGCTTTAAATTATTGCTGTTTTCTTGCCTGCAAGCCTTCACTGAAAATGAAATTCTTGTACAAGCCCTGATCTATCAGGAAAACTGTGGGCAAAGCATATGAAGAAAGCAATTTATCCATCACTGACAGTCTAGCAGTGCATAACAATCTTTCAGTGGCTGGTCATTGGTGAATGGTGGCAGTGGCTGTTCCATTATGTGTGATTTGGGGTCAAAGTGTCTATATGACCTGTAGACCTCCTTTTTGCTTTTCAGAAGTATATCTGCACACCTATAGACAACCCATGAGTGCTTTACATTTCTTCTGTTAAGAGTTTGCATATATGTTATTATTTGTACATTATTCATGTATCGGAACTGAGGGTGGTTGCTTTGACTGAAATGGAGTAGATCTGATTTAAACTAACCATAAATTTAAATAGGGGATTTTCAGGAATTCTGATCTGGATGAAATTTTTTGTGAGTGATTTTTCTTATTCCTTTTTTTTTTTTTTTTTTAATTGAGTAAAATAAATAAT
>VXBX01002562.1:347912-589458 GCA_013400415.1 Scytalopus superciliaris
TTTTAAATGAGTAAAATAACTAATATATTTATAAGTGACATTCATATTTGGCAAGGACTGCTGACCTAAAAAGAATCATAGAATATCTTGAGTTGGAAGGGATAAGGATCACTGAGTCCAACTTCCTGCTCCTCACAGACCTACCTAAAGTAAACCATATGAACAGGAGCATCATCGAGACATTCCTTGAACTCTGACAGGCTTGGTACCCTGACCATAGAATCACAGAACTGCAGAATGTTAAGGCACCTTAAAGATCATCTAGTCCCAATGCCTGCTGCCATGAGCAGGGACACCTTCAGTAGACCAGGTTGATCAAGGTCTTATCCAACCTGGCTTTGAACATTTCCACAGTGCTGAGGCATCCACAACCTCCCTGGGCAACCTGTTCCAGTGTCTCACCACCTTCACTGGAAAAAAATCTTCCTAATATCTAACCTCCATTTCACCTCTTTTATTTTGTAGATTTCAGGTTCTTTTCTAAGTACCGATGGGAAAACATAAAGGCATTTTAGATCTCACTGAACTAGCCAATAGCTGACTAACAGTTTCCTGTTTGGGGGAATGGAAATATATGTACCCACTTGTTTTCAGTGCATGCTACTGACTGAGCTACCAAGTGACTGGCACAGGTTTCCATTCTGTCTACTTTCTGAAATTTGAATTTTCAATCATCTCCTTCATTTTGGGTTAATTAATCCAACTTAAATGATTTCAATCAACAGCTCTACTCTTTCTCCAAGTGAGATAACATGCAACAATGCCTGACTCATTCTTGTTTACAGCATTTTTTAAAATAGGTGTAAATTATGAATCTGTGTATTTTTCTGCTGTGTTTAACTGGCTACACTTCAGAGATACCCAAGAACTTTCTAGAAGAGCACACTCCTAAAATTTCCACAGGCAGTTCTGGCTTGCTCTGATTCTTAATTGATTAAGACCTAAATCAAACTTGAAAAGGATACTGATCACCGAAATGATTGTGAAAGTGTTTTTCCATGGCTACAGCTAAGGGAGCTTTTTAGTATAATGTAAACAGAGATGGAGGGTCAGGCAGAGAGGCAGGCCCTAAGGAAGATGCACAGAAATGGGGGCATAGCACTGCTTGGCCGTGTTTTCACAAGATCCAAATAAATGTAGGCTTACGAACATGCCAAAGGGCAGTATCTTTCTCATGGAAGTTAATAATTAGTTTGAATGTTGAAAAATGAAATCCTAAGTCAGCTACAGTAGTACACAACTCTGCAGTGTGTTTACAGAGCACTGACTGTGCACTGAGCTAAAAGGACAATGCAAAGTCAGTCTCTGCTCTGCTGGTGCTGTTCCTTTTTCCCCTGAAAACTGTGTCATGGGCAACCCCTGGAGCTTGTTCTTCAGAAAACTCCTCTGAATTTGATTCTTCTCTGTTCCAGCAGACATCCTTTCAACTAAGGAAAACATCCTGCCATCCTTGAACCATGAACTTCTGAGATGGCATAGCCAGCTCGATGTATTTGTATAAGTCTACTTCTTAACAGTCAGAGGCTGTTTTCTCCCCTCCCGTCCAGGATGACTGCTTCTTATCTGTTCTCTACCCTATTTGTTTTGTTTTACTTGCAGCTCTGCTACAAATTCAATTTTCCATGATTTTAGCTCTGAATTGCCTGAATATACAAACCTTTCTGGGTTTAGTTCACAGGGAAGGTCAACACCACAACTGAAAATAGATTAATTGGGCATAGGTGGCTGTGTCTCTGACATGCTGCATAAGTGAGAGCCAGGGGCAGGTAAGCATATTCATTGAACCAGGTTCCTCTCCAACTTGGATTTGTTAGTCTGACCCTAAGTATGTTGCTGTCTGTGCCATATAGGTAGTGAGTGGATAATTCTGCAGAAGCTTGGTAACAGTAATCACATCTGTACAGCTATGGATGCTTTCTGTGCATAGTGATTACTTGATTGATTTTATTCCTCAAACTTGTCTTCTCCAGTACATCTGTATTCAGTACATTATTTTTGGTCATCACAGACCTATCAAAGGAGAGGGGAAAAAATTTTCTCTGTGGTGAATTGGTTCTAACATTCAACATGTCATTTGGAAATATGTCATAAGGAAATATGTCATTTAAGCATCTCTGTTTTTAAACAACCTGTCTTTAGCTGAAACACTGGTTTCATGGAGAAACATAGAGAATGAATACAAATAAGCAGAGTAGAAAAATCCTGGGAAATAAGAGGCAGTATTGCTCTTCTTTTCATTCCTGTTGTCTGCTTCTGGGAATTTGCTAGATTAGGATGTAAGTAAGCCTAGAAGACAGGAGAAGAGAAAGAAGATGAAATACATCCAAAATTCATACTTACATTAATGGAACAATACCCTGAAAGGGAAAGTGTGCCAAAAATTACATCTGTGCCTTTTGCAAGATGGTGATGAAAAGCAAAAGAAATCTCTTCATTTTCAAGATAGCTTCACAAAGAAACCAACCAAACCGCCTTCCCACCTTCATCACCAGTGACTCTTGTGTGTGACATCCTTGGATGCCCCAAAGATTAGTCTGATCCACCTGGCCCATGTAACAGGGATCAAAGACATTTCTCCATCTACAAACTTAAGCTCACGGTAAGTAAATCCTTTCACTAATTTGCACAATATTTTCATAATAAACAGTGTTAGAGCCTTTTTTTTTTTTTTAATTATGTTGAAGAACAAAGTTGTTTGTGTCTGCCAGTTGTCATGAATTTGGTAAATGAAGGAAAGGCTGTAACACTTTGTGATAAATATATCGCAAAGATTTATTTGTGAAGGCTGTTAACATGAAGTATGAGAGTTGATTTTCCTTTCTTTTCTTTTTCAGCTCTCTGAAAGTGAAGAGGACAAATTAAAAGTTATAGTCTAAGAAAATTAATAGGGACATCTGACTCTTGAGGGGGCAAAATTGTGGACCAGTCCTCTTATGTGGCAATGCATTATGAGCAACAAAAAAGGTATCCTTTAAAATTACTTCATGTTCTCAGTATGAACAGAGAGAACACATGCCTATAGGAAATTTATACCCATTTTTTGTTTTCATAGATTAGGACTCTGTTAAAAAATCACACACAAAAAGCAAAAAATTGTATATTTTATCTATGACTTGATGGTCTCCATATATTCACCAATCTGGAAGTTGCTTCTGCAGTATTTTTATTGATCTAATCAAATGGCAGTTTTTGTATGGCAAGTGCATTTTTCCTTCTCTCTTGAGGTAAAAGCACTTCTACTCCCAATTACTAAATCCCAGTTACAGTTCATTTACAGCAGAAAGTCAGAAATTGGATGATGTTTCAGTATCTCAGTGGTCACTGACTCAGGATCAGACGGTCAGAGAATAAGGTCATGCTTTGACAGCTGAAAAGGCAACTGATTGTCAGCTACAACATGTGAAAGATTAACTCAAAGACCTGAAACCAAACAAGTGTTTTGCATTTGACTGGTGGGAAATTTGTGTTCATGTTTTGGTCTGGTTGCATGGGCATTAAATGAGAGTCTACATTCAGGGTGGCACATAGTCAAAATCGCTCTTGGCCGGCTGAATACCACATGGCTTTCTTGAATTCAGAGAATTATTACACTGGATCATTAAACTTCTAATTTAACATTCATTATACCTGAAGAAATGATTTTTCTCTCTTGGTGCTGTGTTTTTTCCCCGTTTTTCTTATTGCAAACTTAATAACTACCAAGCTTTATGTCCTCTTAAGAACAAACAACTGGTTTTAATCTCATGGAAAACATGTATTCTTGGGAAATCAATAATTCTGTCACCCTCAACATTCTGTCATCAACACTCAAGGTAAAATTTGAGCTCATTTTGATTCTGAATTACTGAAGGTATGCAACACCACCATGTTTCTCTGGAGGCCAAAGAGGGTGGAACAGTCTTCTCCAGTCTTTTCATGATGACTTCTCACAAGCTGCCTTCTTTATGGCCAGGAAGCCATGGTCCATGAGATGTCTGTGCTGACTCTTATCCACAAGCTGTTGGCAGGGTACAGTAACTGCTTCTTAAATTCTTCTGTATCTTTTCTGAAGTGTAAGGCTGGCATTTTGTGGGTGTATCTCAGTGTAGGCACATCTGTATCTTTACTAGTTTCCCAGCTGAATTTCTGCTCAAAGCGGATTGATAGAGATGAGCATGAATCAAGCACACGACTGAGCACTCCTCATACTCTTCTGTACCTCTAAATGTAGCTGATTGTCATTGTGAAGGGACTTCACTACTCTTTGCAGAGGATCTACCCTGTGCAAGAACAGAGTCACATTCTGAGTAATGAAAAAACATCATCTGTGTGCAATGGGAAGAGTGACATGAAGATTTCAGTGGCTCATGCAGGCCTTACTACAAAGTCACAGGAGTTTAGGAAGAGTCTGAAAATGGGATTGGGATGCATGATGACAGAGAAGGCTTGTGCTGCAAATAGTCTATTGGGACAGTATTACAAAATTCATGTGAGACTCTTCTGGTTTAGCTGTTCTCTGTATTGTCTTTTTACGTGTCAAAGAGCCTTCCTGCTTACAATATAATTTGGAGGTGCTTGTTTCTTTCCTACAGCACTAAAGATGTCCCAGTGTCTCAGGTTACATCCTTGGGAGAAAAATGCTCTTGGGTAATGTGTAAATAAAACTGATTACCTAAGACCAGATGGACTATATAGAAATGAATGTTGTTACAAGCATAAGTGAAGAAATAAGAAAATACTTCCTTTTCTTACACCCAAATCAAATCAGAAAGCTCTCTGTCTGCCTTTATCTTGCAGAGTTCTCTAAATGCTTTCCTGATGCACACCTTCTGTGGAATTCTTTTATCTGTGCAAGTCTTATATTTCAGGTTTATGTGCATCAAAGGGAACCTATTCCTAGCAGAAAGCATTAGCTTATCAGAGCTGATCTTTAATAAGTCCCTCAAAGGATCTAAATGGGTTTAATCTTTACCCTCGACATGTGTACTTCTTTTCTTCTCATGCTCATTCAATACATTTTAAGTCATTTAGCTAAAGTGAGGGGTCTTAATATCTTAGATCAAGTATTATGTCCTGCAGTACACTGGCTATTCAATATCTCTTTGACTTAATGAAGATTACCTTCTCTCTGATTCAGTGTCTCCATCCATGTAAGTTAATATTTTATACTTGATTACTTGAGCAACCTGGTCTAGTTGGAAGTTATCCTTTCCCATGGCAGGGGACTTAGAACTAGGTGATGTTTGAGGTCACTTCCAAACCAAACTGTTCTGTGAATCTGTGCTGAATATTCTTAGTATAAACATCTGAATGGTGCAGAGGTATGCTGGTCACTGAGAGCAGTTAGGCTAAAATAATAAAATCTAAAATAATAGTTTAGATGTCATCGTAGATTTGGGATAACTAAGCCTTATAAACTTCCTTTTCCTGTGTAACAGCAAAAGGCAGAAATCAGAGTGGGAGAGATTCCTGGGGAAATACTCTGAGTCTTGATGAAGGCTACTGGGAAATCACAGAAAAAAAGGTAGAGGAAGAACTCAAAGGACACAGGGAAAAAAGGTAAAGGCAATGGCCTGAGGAAATTGAATTCAAAATCATCCCACTGATGAGCAGAAGAAACCATGGCCAAAAAAAAAAAAGGTGAAAGGGAGAACAGCATAGAAAGTGTAGGAGAGAAAAGTGATATGATTAAAACTTTGAAGACGAATGTCCATGCGAAGAGGAGAAAAGGAAACACATGTGAATAGAGGCCATGAGAGTGATCACATGTAGCATCTCGATTCAGATAATTTGTCTTTTTCAGATATTTTCTCATTTTTATCTGAAAGAAAGCACAACTCTGCAAAGTAAGATAGAGTAAAGAGAGATTTTGTATGTATTTGTGTGTGTAAATGGTCTAACTGCCTTTAGACAGGGTATAATAATGATGGATAGTGAAGGAGAATAGTATTGTTCTGTCACATTATGAGTTTCACTGGTAAGTGATGTATTTTGAAGTTATAATGGCAGGATGAGCTTCACTGATCGAGACTTTAGAGGTTCACAGTGATCTTCTTTGAGCTGGTTGTCTAGGGGTCCTTTTATTATCAATGGAAAAAAATAACCTCTTTTTAAGAGAGTTTTATGTCACACTACAAAATTAGTACTTGCAGTTGAGTCCCACTTGAAAGGTGGGCCATTAATACTCACTCTGTTTTATCAAGTGTTCAAGAATATTCAGTTCTTCCACACTGACTGTTTCCAATGGTAATACTGTATTCCCCTCCCCTGAGATGCTCTTCTTGACCTCCCTTCTGTCTTTCTTTTAGCATGGGAGACATATTAGGGACTCCATTCTTGCAGCTCAGCTCGGTGTAAAGATCTAGGACAGGGAAACTACTGAGGACACTTTGGATAGTAGTATATGATTTCCTTGGCATTTAGTAACATTTCAGAGATATTGAATATTTGTCTGACTGCAGATGCTGCCAAAACCATGATACAAGAGCCACAAGCTCCTTGGTTCAGGAGGGCTGCTTCTTTCTCAGTGGAAATATTTATTAAAAATAAACAAAAACTATCACGGTTAAAGTTATTTTGGGGGTCTCTATATCTTGGTATGTTTGACTGACAATCTGCTTTGGATATTGCCAGAACCTGGCTGAGCTTCAGAAATGCCGGTTTTCTTCCTCAAAGAGTCTGAATGAGAACTTTCTCCTGAGAACACCATCAGACCTCCTGAGAGGGTCTTTGAGGCCTTCACTGCAGCTCCTATTTGACTGGGGCACTGGATTTCTAGGAGCTTTGAACAAATAATGAAGGTCAGTGACAAAATAAAAAAAGGAGTAGGAGTAATAGATTGTCCCCTCCTCCCTCAACAGTAAGATAGACAAGGATGTGAAGCAGACTATATTTTATGCATTATTATTTCTGCTGCATCCGGCCCTTCAGAAAAAAATCCATCTTAGTTAGGCACAAGATAAGTAAAAGGCAAAGTTCTGCATTTGCTTGTGACAGAGTTCTGGGTGTAAATCATTCTGGCTTACACTCTCGCTTGCTTTTAATACATCACTTCAGAGTTGTTGCTTTTTGTGATGGGTAAAATGCATTTGGAAGATACACTGAATTTTCCCCAGGTTGTTTGCAACCGCAGAAAGAAATTCAATGTCACTTCCTCACAAGACTGCTAGAAGTCAGTGTTATCATTTGTCAAAGTCCGTACTGAGTAGCTGGAACATTCACAGTCATTAGAGGGAACCAGGTGTCCCCATCTTCTATGTTAATATTAATTTCTATAATACAGAATTGGATGGCTGCAGTAAGTTTGTAGATTCCTGCTTATCGCTGTCCCTGTGTGTCATATTGGACTCTGGCACAAACTTCGAGACTGCCAAATCATTGAGATGCATGCCTCAGTTTCCCTAATGGCAAAATAGAGACCATGATACCTGCCTCCCACAGGCACTGTTGTGGGTGTGTGTAAGTAAGGAACTTCTGATCCCTAGAGACATTTTTGGAGAATTTTTTGCATCTGTGAGAAGGTTAATTTTTGAAGAAACCTGTATCTGAGGAGAGTAACTGACAGCCTGTGCTGCAGGAATTGTGAGGAGGTGATATCGGGAAGGGTATTGTAGTAACGGGGCTCTGAACTTGGATTCCAGAGTTGTATCTCAGCCTGAGGTGATATAAAAACCCATGATCAGTCAAAACCGTCTAATGTCAGAAGTGCTAACTTGATTTTTTTTTTTTTTAAATATACTTAAGGACAAAATAAAATGCTCTGTGTCAAAATGGTGAAAATATTCTATTTTATTCAAAGTAAGAGCATGGAAAGGATGGAACTGTTTAATTTGTAGCATTCAGTACATGAGGGCAGGTAAGGGAAGACAAAGCAGTCAGGAGTCTTGACAAATTTATGTGGTGTAATATAACTAGAAATGAAAGAGAAAACTAAGCAATTCGAAACAGGACAAAATCTAAAATATGCCTGGTTCTTATTTCAATCAGACAGCAAAATTTTGAAGAGTTTTTCAGTAAAATAGACACATTTTCACAACTGTTTTATTTTTTTCCTCCTAGATGATCTTAGAGGTCTTTTCCAACCTGAATGATTCTATGATTCAGTGAGTCCTAGTAAGAACTACATTTCCTCACCACATTTGAACTGGTTGTTAGCATTGGTAGCCAGATCTCAGGGATTTGTCTCTGCTATTGTCTGAGTTTGGTGGCAGCTAAATGTGAAGTTTGGGCTTATGGAGAAGGTACCATGAATAATTGCTGAGGAATTCCTCAGTATTGCTAGTGAACCAAACAGTACTTCTTGAGGACTGACTCATCCCAAACCCTTCCCTTTATCCTGCATTTTTATGACTGTTCTGATAACTGAATTTGACTGTGAATTCCCACGAAACCTACACCTTGGATTTCTGCTGACTTTCTATGGACAAGAGCATGTTCAATCTCTTTGCCCTTTAGTCTCTGGGATGTGTAATCTACTTATAATTAGGAAAAATCAGCTAGCTATAGTCCCTCATCCGCCTGTCCCTGCTTTCTGTGATGGTCCATCCTGACCCTTGGTTAGGTGTAACCTTGATGGTTTTTGAATAACTACTTGATGTGGTTGTGATGGCTCATCTATTGTGGGATTGGTGAGAGTAGTAAAGTCAGCCCTGCATGCTGATATAAATACAGATGCCAGTTTTTACCTCTGTACCCATGCAGGGTATGGATATAGCCTTTCAGCATGAGTGTCTCTGAGCTGATATTTTCACTGTCTGGTTGTAGCTGGAAATAGATGAAAAAATTATTCTCTTTTCTTATAGTGATGTAAATGTGGAACAACTTATCTGAGTGCAGAATTACTCAACATAGAAGACACTGCAGCCTGCACTTGTATCAGTTCATACTGGTGTGACCTGCTACTGTGGTGCACTGTGCTCTTCTCACCAAATACTCAACACTTGGCAACATCAGGGCTTTGATGATTTCTTTTTATTTTGCATCTCTGTGTGTGTATGTGTGTGTGCTGGGTTGCAAATGGCTGCAACCTTGACATTTCCAGTCATTTAGAGGATATTAAACATCTACAAATGCTTTAATTCTTTTAAAACACTTTCTGATTTGAGACATTCCACTCACATATGCATGGCCCACAGAGATGGAAAGCTCCTTTCAAACCAGTTACTATACTTTTGCTCTGTTATTGAATTTTGCTTTCTGTGATTGCTTTTTCTCCCCTTCAGCCATCCCTATCTTCAGTGAGCCTATTAGTCTTATAATTCTGAATGTATCCCTCTCTACATTGTAAGTCAAAGTGGCTGTGCTCTCATTCTTCAAATGTCCTTCAGTAATATATTGTGCTCGCGTTCTCCCTGTGCCACTCAGTGCGTCCACCACACACTGAAACAAAATACAATGAAGCTTGTGTCAGCGTCTTCCCTAAGAGATCTTGAATCTCCTTGATAAAATTTGTATGTGGGAAGATTTAATTTATCTGTTTAGTTTCTCCTAAAAGCAACTGAGAACACTATTAGCCACTGCTTAAAATGTCAGCATTTCCTGTAACTGGCACGTGGTAATGCCTTGCATTGCCACAGTTTTCTATTGTATTCAATAATCAAAGCCTGTTAGTGGAAGAAAGATGGTTCTATTTGGCATATGTAGACTTTTGCACACTTCATACCTTATCTGTCCTGAGACATAGCTGTTTGCCAGTTGATCGTCACTGCCTACCAGCACATGTCTTCAAACTGAGTTAGACAGATTTGTGCTTCTGTACCATGTCACAGGGAATGTTTTTCATATCTCACCCTTGTCAGAACATATGGCTTTGACCCTGAACCTGTTAAACTGGAGACACTATGTTGAGTCAACAGTTTTCAAAGTTGTAATCAGGTTAACCAAACACAAGTTCAGTAAAAAGGATTTTGACCCGTGTCATTTACATCTGGGATGATGCTTTATTCTTTCTGAGTCAGTCTTTCATGAATGCTAATGATCCTCTACCTAGCAGGAGACACAATTCTAGTAGTAGGCACATCCCATTGCTTCTTGAAGCTTTCTGTAATTGTGTTATATCCATGTCTCCTGAAAGACCCTGCTTTTACATCAGATTGGAAGCATTATGTCCTTTTACACCCCCAGGATGCTGAATGCCCCTAGAAAGGTGCAGCAAAGATGATTGCACTACAGGGAAGACTGTCTGCTTATGAAACTCCACTTTGAAATGAGCTAGGAGCAATGATGAGGCCTGACAAAGTTCAGAAATTGGCATCAACCCATTACTTTGCCTTGCTGGAAGCCCTTAGAAAGGAGAGGATAAAAATCTCAGATTAAATATTCTGAAAAAGCTTCAGTTACTTGAGTGAGGCATAGAGCCAAGTCCTTTATGAAGTTCATTCTGGGCCAAACCAATAGATCATTTTTCCCATTATATCTCTCATCTGAGAAGTGTCATCTCTGATTGCAATATGCTCCCTCAGGCAGCTGTTTGCTACTTCACCCTATAGAAACCATCTTGCCACTCTGTGAGCATCTGGAAGCAGTTATGGTGTGACTCCGCTCAGCGTAGTTCAGACTGAATTCCAGATAGAATTCCGAAGCACAACAGAGCACCTACAAACTTGGTCATTTATTAACTCACCTACCTGATACTTCACACACATCTGAGAAACAAACTGGGAACAGTTCTGTGTATTTGTTGTCACTTTGTTCTTCCATTTTTTGTTATGACAAAGAACTTTGGTGTGAAATAGGAGTTTGAGGCCAAATGTGCAAAAATGCATAGCTCCCTAGGTGCCACTAATTTTAGCTTAACTCAACTGGATTTGTGGACTACAGACTTGACATCTTACATATTTACAGCTTCCAGAAGTCTTTGCCTTTGAAAAAAATCATGGTGCGGTATATATTGTCTCATAGCAACCTCATGGGACCTCAGTGCAAACTAACAAAGGTGTCTTGGCACTTGTAGGAGGCAGGAGGGCACCTACTAGAATCTATAAAATGTCTTTGCACACACTGACTTTTGGTGGAATTTGAATTCTTAGGGCTTACATATGCTTTGGTAAATTCCACTCACTACATCACTTGCTTATTTATGTGCCTTCAAAAATCTTGCCTAAAGATTGCCAGTGTAGTAAGGGTCATAAATGTCTTCATACAGATAATTCCACACCACATCACTGAGTCCTCCTCTTTGTTCCAAGTGGATATCAGACCCCATTCAGCCTCATAACTCAAGTTATCATTTACATCAGCACAAAGCAGGTCAGCTTTTCTTGGTTAGTAGCTATGTTTTGTCTATTTAAAGACATTAACAAAGAAAATCAGCTCTAAATTCAAATTAATCAGCTAGTTGAGGTGTTTTTATGGCTGCTTTAAGTTTTTGGAAGTGCAAAAAAGCTGGGGCATTTTCTGAAATAATCATGTGAGAACAGTGCAGGTGAAAAATGCTACTTCTGGGACAAGTCACTGAGAATTTTGATATAGTAGTGTCTGTCACTCACTGCACAGGTTCTTAGCACTGGACAATGAGTCAGCGGTCCAGGTAGGGACTGGATAGCAAGGGCATAGTAATTGACTAGAAGTGTTGTCATCCATCAAAAGAATTTCCTAAGCAAAGTAAGCACTCCTTTACAGCCGTCTAGTGGAGCTGTTGGAACAATGGTCTTGAGCAAACTTATCCCATAGTTTCATTCATTGTACCTTTTTTTTTCTAAATTTTCTGGCTGTGGAGAATGTTTTGTGAAGGAAATATCCAGTCAGGCTTTATGTAATCTTTTCTTCTCTAACTGCAATGCTGTTGACAACTGGCAAATATTTCCTCTCCTGGATTTTCATTGTTGTGAAATACTTGCAGAATTACGATTTTGCATGTATTAATGATTTTCATAGCATATATGCAGCATTGAATATCATTCTTTTAAGTCTCATTCTCATGTTATTAATGACTGTGTACTACTTTATTCTTATTATTACATAAGCATTATTGCCTGGTTTTAGCCTTTTTTCCAGTTGACTAATTTTCATACTGAGTTCCAAAGTCTTGCTGAGTCTGCCCTGTCCACAACTCAGTAAATCAGTATAACTATTTCCATTGCCATGAGGTCTGCACCATACTGCACTTTTAGAGTTATTATTTCAGCACTATATGGAGGACTCTTGTGCATTCATGATGTGTGTGTGTGTGTGCTTCTGTGTTTCTGTGTCGCCCAGTAGTCCTGCCCTAGTCTTAGGTAGTGTCGGGCTTAAACTTAAACAAATAATATTAGGCTTTATTTTTTCTGGGTCTCATTTATCTACTTCCATATTTTACATGTTGTTTAAGGTTCACTTCTTCCATCAGATACCCATGCAGAATACCCAATAAGATAAAGCAGAAACCCCATTTTCTCCTTTTGTTCTCTCTCTCCATCTGGCAGCTGCTCTTCTTTTGGTAACTTGTAAAAATTTAATTAAGGTACAGGTGACATATCTTTCAGCTCATCTGTGAAAAAATAGTATGTTCTAGGAATATCCAAGTTCATTCATCTTGCTATACTATTTTTATATTCTTTTGTACTCAGCTTCTCGATCTATTGTTAGATGAACCAGTAATTCTTTGATCAGAATGCATGGGTAAATTTTATATGCTTGTTGCAAGTCTTCCCAATTATTCTATAGATTTGCTCTGCTGAAATGTCAAGTTTAAAATATGCCTGTTGCTTTCCCTTCCTTCCCTCTGCCTTGGAAATTTGGCTCAGAGAAGCAGCATCCATCAGTAGTTTCAGCTGGAGCTGAAGTGCCAAGGACTTGCAAAGTCTGCTCTTGGCACAGCCAGGTGTGCAGTCGTGAGCAGGGCCCTTCTTCTTCATGCTGAACTTTGAAGGGGCCTCGGGCTGGACTGGAAATTTGCAGATACGGTTTTGTCCTTTTACTTAATTGCCTCTATGTTTTGAAGCCTGTAGTGAATATTGGCGTGACTGGCAGCAATAATCAAAGAGCTGAAAACCTCTCATTTGTGTCTGCATCTACAAAGCTGCACCTGCAAAAGCCTCTGTGCAGTGGGTTTTTTTTTTTTGGGTTCCAGCACCACATGAAAGAAACAAAGCCATTTTCAAAAATGACCTATAAAACATGTTTCTCTCATGTAAATTGGGGGTACAAAGAAACATCTATTTAATAGAGATATTGTGAAGATTAAGTAGTTACACATTTAAAGATGTTTGAAAGCATCTGCAATTATGTTCAGTGAGTACAGCTTAAATATTTTCTTAGTTCTAACAGGAAGTAGAAACTCAAAGGAGTTGCATGTAACCTTCCTACAAACCCACTTTCACTGTTGCCGCTGTGTTTTAGACATAATGCATTCGTAGCTTTCCCCAGGAAGAGTCCAGGTTTTCCTTTTACTATTTATGACTTATGAAGAATAACTGATGTTAAATATCTCCGTTAGCTCCTTTTTCTTACAGTTACCAATTTGGCATTGATTAATAAAAGATATTATACATAGTGAATACTATATATTAATATATGTAACAATATATAAAAATATATAATAATTCTTTCACTCCCTTGAGCTCTGCCTTATTCTTTGCTCCTTGGTTAAGCTAAATTGTTTACCTGGATTTCCTAGAGCAATGATTATCAATATATGCATGGGTTAGCAGGTGTTGCCATCCTATCCAGAGGTATATTTGCAATTGCAGTCTCTTCACAAGTCAGAAGTCTCAAGCCTTACATTTTTTACTTTCCTGTCTCACTTTTGCAACTTTTAATATTTTCCTTCTCCCTTTCTCTAAGCAGACTGGAAATACACTTTTTGCCTTGGTCCCTTAGAAGAACTTATTAACGTGTGCCCTGCAGTGTCCCTTTTTTCAGTCCCTTCTAAGCAAGTTGCACTAACAGTTCTGTATGAACAGAACAGCTATGAGATTATTTCGTGATTGTTTGTACTGTGTATCTAAGCATTATTCTTTTGATGTTTCTCATCATCCAGGCCATGCACGCATAAAGCCCTGTGGTTATTTCCTTCCTGTAGTGTCATTTGCTTTTTCTTTCTTTTTTTATTTTCTGGTAGAAATTGTGCACTATACTCTTCCCTGAGGAATTTGTTTTGAAATCCACCTGCTAAGTATTTGTCTTCGATATTCATTCAATATGAGCTGTTAACTCTGGGTCTTCTTTCCCCTCCCTCCATACAAAATCAGAAAATTAGTGTTTTCAGGAATTAAAATACAACTCTAAGAGGCAGTGGTATGTCTCACTTAGGTGACATCCTATTCAATTCTTAGAAAAGACTACATGTGAAATATTAATCTTCATAGAATTGGAAGAACCTACTCCAGTATTCTTTCATTTTGTCTCTTATTATTTGCTTGCTGATGTGACATTTTACTATATTACTTGAACACTTACTGGATCTGTAATAGGGTTTACAAGTCTGCCTAATTTAAGTCTTCCCATTGACCTGAAGGGAAGAGAGAAGGTCAGATCAGCTCCTTCAGGGATGATTGGCAGAAATTTCATAGACACCTTTAAAGAAGTCATGATCTCATGACCATTGATTAAAGATACTGTAATATGATGACTTTCCAGTGACCAACTTGTAATTTTTAGTGGTTTGATGTCCACACCACTGAATCAAAACTGGTAGTAATGGGGCAAATGCAGGCAGAGAAACCAAAGATGAAATTGTCTAATAAAGTGTTCTGCTGTTTCAAATCTTTTCCTCTTAATCAATGCTAGGAGACATCAATAAGGCAGAATCTACTTACTGTCTGATATATTCTGTGGCAAAACAAGATGAGCAGTCCTGATTCTTAGAGTACTGAGAAAGTACATTTGTGTCACGTGATGAGAACAGTTGGATAATGAGAAGCACAGAGGTGGGAACAAAGGAGGTGCAGGGTTTTAGGCACCCTACTGCTATGTGAAAGAGAAGCAGAAAAAGGTGCCTTGAAAAAATCCCAAACACTCTTCTGTTACTTGCTAGTACTTAATTTTGGATGCAGCTGTTACACAGGGAAGACTTGTTATTTAGTGTGATATGGATAGGAAAACATTTTGCTTTGTCTCACTTGGTTGTTTGCTTTTTATATTTTTAATTCAGTTCTTAGCATTCCTAGGAGACTGATAAACTCTTAGGGGGAAAAAGCTTGCTTTCAACACTCAGACTTATATTTATTAAACTTTCCTCTGTAAGTTACTGTGGTGTTAATTTGGTAGATTAGACATTTTGCTTGTGTTCATCTTAGGTTATTTGGCTGGACTATGCCAATGTCATATCTGAGGATGCTCAATGCTGATTAATGTGAAGGTAACAGAGTGTTAATTATGTTACTGTAAAACTCTTTTGTTAGTTTGGCCAAGGTTTCTTCACAAACCCCACAGGAACAGCACAAGTCCCTGGTTGTCCTTATGGTATTGTTGAAAGGTCTCCTTAGATGAGCTGTTCTGGAGCAAGATGGTTGTATATGTTATGTGTGTGACTGTAGTCCTAGAAAAAAGGGTCCTATCCAACAGGTTGATGTGATGGTTTTTCCAAAAGGCAGCCATGTCAGTCTCACCCAATCTTCCCCTCCTTTCTAAGGTTTAATAGGTTCTCAAAGCAGCTGTTGAATGTGCAGGATGTGATGGCTACAGGCATGTGAAACTACATTGCACAGAAGCTGTCGTTCATCTTGGGTCAAATACAATTAGTTTCAGATCAGGGTGCTTAAATTCCTACAAGCTGAGAGGGACAAAACCTGTTGCCTTCTCCGCTAAAGGACTTACTTTTCTTAGGGCAGAAGCACCCTTTTTCCATGGCACACTGTGAGTGCCATGCAGATACCTCTATCCCATGACTTGTAAAGATGAGGTTGTAATCCTTCTCCTCCATTAAAGGGGGTGCAGGTAGAATGGGAGGAAACAATGCATGTAGTCCTTTTCTCTCACAGCCTTGCAGGGCTCAGTCCCTTTCCTGAGGTCACCTGCTTGCCAAATGATCTGGTGCTTTAAGATGGCAATGGGCTTAGCAGTTCTGTCTGAACTTGCTCGTTAATGGAGGATTAGAAGTGAAGCACCTAAATGGGAAGAACTTCCATAAGCAAAACCAAAAAATAAGGAGGTTCTCTCTGCTCTGCTGGTGCCATTGACTTCAAAGTCTGCTGGTTAGAGGAGGATATGCAGAAAATTGTATATGACTTTCCAAATGATCACTGGAGGTCTAAAAAGGAGGGAGAAGGATCTGCTTTTCACTAGAGCGGTTTTGAAATAGAAAAAGTTCTCATTTAAAAACTTAAAAGCATTGTTCATCTATCTAAATATGAAATTGTTTCCCTCAGTCAAGTTTCCTATTTTAATTGAGTAGTTTTGGATGTAGTCAGTATGAAGGGATGGACAACTGCTTCAGTAGTCTATAAAGTCATCTTTGAAGCAAATTCAGACTTTTACTCCATCAGTTTTCAGAAAGAATTATTATGTTCCCAATTCTCTTTCTCATTTGCACTGCCATAGTTTTATTCCAAATTGGAACATGTCAAAATATCACATGAATTTTTTGAATTTTTTTTTCCAGATACTGTCTTCCCAAGTTCATGTAAATTGTGGCTTCTTGGGAAGGCAGCGTGTAAGAATCTGGCTGTGATGTTTCCAACCCTTCTCAAAGAAGGTAGAAAAAGAAGATTAGGAAACAAATATTCTTTGGCTGCATAAGTCAAGACAACTGTTTGAAAAGGGAATGAGTAAATCCTCTCTAAAATCCTGTTGGAGCTAATAGGATATAGAGGGTCACAATAGCACTGAGCAAGATCATCTCAGTACCTTGTGAAGTTTAGTTGCCAGGAATAAGTACACAGTGTGCACAGGTTTGACAAGGTCTCCTATTTAGCAAATTTAGTATGTTGAATTCCTAATCAATGGCTTTTATTTACATAAGGTAATAAAATAGCATGCTTAATTTTGAATGAACTTATCATATTCATTCTTTGACAGGTTCTTCTGCACTGGTATTTTTCACAGTTCGGCTTCAGTCATCAGCCTGCACCATAGGACCGTTACTGACCACGGAAGCTGCATCTCTTGCACCATGGCACTTTTTGACATCCAGGCGGACTCAATACTTCTGCTATAAAGAATGTGAATGTGAAGACCAGTCCATATATTTGTCTCCCTGAATGTCTTCCACTTGAGGAAAAAGCTGTGTGCTATTGGATAAGGCCATTTAAAAGCATAATCAGCAAAAAACCCTAAACATCAGGAAGTGGGAGAAAAGACATGCTTCTTGAACATTATGGATTTGAATCATGGAGTAGGAACGGATACTGATATGCTGCAGTTGGTGTGTGACAGAGTACCAAATGGACATTCTTCAAGAAGTTGGTTCTATCTTCCCTAAGTCATCACTATTCTTACTAGGCCATATTTTTTATGAAATCCCTCATCATGTGTATGAGTTCTCCCAGTCTTAAACTCTTTTAAGCTGCCTGTTTCTTCTGGAGTGAAAATTTGTGACAGTGTATCCCATGAGTTGTTGTGAAGGCACTGAAGACACTTTCCTCACTTTTAAGGGACTTTTGTGTAGCAGCATACAGGAATCTAATGTTCCATGAAATTAATGATTTTCCACTTTATTGAAGAAATAATTTTGTTTGTAGTTTTAGGAACTCCAAGTCTTGAATGTGCAGTACTGTAGGCCACAAATAATGTTATATATCCACTGTTCTATCTTAAATGAAGAAATATCGTATATAACATGCTGATATCCAAGAGTTTGTAAAAAAAAATGATGTTTGAGTTAAAATGTAATTCTAGAATGTTGAACATTCATTATTAAAATTTCCTCTTTAAAAGAAAGTATCAGTTTTGTGTATTAGTCTTATCTGACAGACACCAGAAATGTTTCTCCTGAAAGAGGAATACCTTTAATCACAAGCCTGAGGAAGTGGCTTGCACTATAGATGAATGGATGCTTTGAATAGAGTTGCACATATCTAACTTTTCCAAGTGAAAAGTCCTGCCTGAAAGGTAGGGGATTGTGTATGTAGCTATTATACCTGTGCCTACTACATTACATGCTCATACTAGCTGGAAAACTCTCTTGCTATTACCTTTGTGTCCACAGGCTAACTCTGAAACTTTCATCCTTCTTTGTTCCTAGTGTTGTAGTGGCTGAAGTAGGAGCCTGTAATTCCCAGGTTTGGTTCTCAGAGCCTTTGCTGACTTATTTTGAGACCTCAGCAGGGTGTGTAACTATCGTGTGTGATTTTCCAGTCTGCCATAAGAGGTGAATAGCATCTATGTTATGATTGCACTGTGGGACTTCATCCAGTCATGTTTGTGCGCTGCTTGGAGATTTTTCTGCTGAAGGTGGTAGTACTGTGTCTTCCAATTCCCAATTCACCTGTGCTGCAAAGTTAAGAACTTCTTGAGATCACAGTTACTTCCCTAAAATGTCTGTTTATTTCCTGATTGAGATTTAGTAACTCGTTTACTGATAGAGATTTTTACAAGTGGATTGTCTTAATAACCTACAGACCTAGAAAAATCGTTTTATATCTTTGCCAGCAGTAGATTATATGTATTCCCTGTGTTTCTATTCAGGTTTTCATAGGGGATTTCAAACCTTAGAAATGAAACTTCTTTTATTTTCACTCAGATCTGAGAGAATGACAAGCTGCTACACTTGGTGAGGTAGGCTGTTCTCCTTTGCCTAAAGAAAGAGCTGTTTGGTTTCACTTTGTTCCATAGCAACTGTTTCATTTATTGCAATGAAAGAGAGAAAGAATTTAGAAAAATACCCAATGTATAAAGCTTTGGTTAAATAGGAACACCATTATTTTTTCCCATTTTAACAACACTGTAACATCTGTGCAAGAGCTAGGCTTTGGGGCTGGTTCATTGGAGGAAGAAGAGACTATTTTAAAAAAAATATATGTTTTTAACCTTCCTCTCTGCCCCCTAAAATGAAAATATACATAATGGCAATGCACAGAATTGAATTATCCATATTCTAACTTGTGCAATGATTTCCATAGAGAACCTATAATGGACTATTTTGAATTTGTAGCAAGGCAATTAGACAAGCACAATCAATACCTCTAATAATAAAGATGATTTCTGTCTTTATTAGTTTTTAGTCCCATGCTGAATGTATGAAAATCCTGGTAACTTAAGAATAGAGGCAATGAAGCAAGACTTCTCTCCCTGTAGCTGTGGTCTGGTGAACAGGTTTGAATCTTTGTGGGTGCTTGGGAAAACAGCATCTATCAGAGACGGGAAAATAAGATGACACATGGCTTTTCTTTATACAGAGATGTTCTGTTAGTCCTTTCTGGTCAAGATCCTTTGTACAAAGGGATAAATCATAATTTGGAGGCAAATACCAATTGTTACTTAGTACTGATGTTGAAATAATTAATGTGACTAGCATAGCCAGTCTTAAATCTACTCCTTACAGTATCCTACTGTAAGGATACTTCAAACAACCCTGCCCACCTATTAGGTAGGCTCAATTCTTTAGACTTGATGGGCCGCTGCAATAGATGATGCAGACTCCTAATATCTGTTGTCTCCCAAAGGAAGGGAAAGGAGGACAGTATTCAATGTAGCTTGGGTTGGTACGCTCAAAATCTTGTTGAATGGCCAAGGGCAAGCACATTGTAGGTCAAGTAAAGCCATTGTTAGTACAACTGAAATCTTAAGAGTCTAATCATTATTAGGATATATATGTAACTGTTTCAGAAATTAATCAGTTCCAGTAGTTATGCTCACACTTTTTAGTTTCTATGCCTTTCCCTGGTGTTGTGCTCACTTTTCTCTGGGTCCTGAGGTTGGTAGTTTCAGTCTGGTTGTGGTGCTGAGGAGTGCTGGATCTTACAACAAATCATTAGTTTGTTGGGAAGAATATGATGTTTATGATGATGGTTTCTTCTTCTTCTCTGTAGGGTCCTCTTGGGGTGTTTTTATGTTTTCTAGCACACTTTTATGCCTTTGCTCTTCATGGGCCTGCAGCTTTAGGTTACGTTCAAATATTCTACATTTGATGCTCTTTTTGTAGCTTTGACATTGTTCCTTTGTTTTTTATATTACGCCTAAAACCAGGTTTGTCCAGTATTTCCTTTAACTGAGCATGGCTAAGTTATTCATAGTGATGAAGTCTCCAGTGCCAGCCTGTGCCCTGTACGCCATGTCCTGTGTCTCCCTTTCTGAAGATCTCTGCTCTTGTGCCAGGCTTGGATTTCTCTATACCACATCACTGTGTTAGAGCCATAAATATCTCACTCCAGATGGACTATTTGCTTGTTAGTTCTCTCTCTCTAAAGCTATAGTTGTACCACATGAAGATAAATGTAAGTAAAACAAATTAGCCATAGACACCTGCGCAATTAAAGAAATTGCTGTGTCAGCTCAACCAAATTAAAATAAAACTGCAGGCAAGCCAAGAGAAGTTCAGTTGGAGAAAGAGATGAAGCTCAGTCCTGAGGCCTTGAAAACTCAATACAAAGCTTAAGGCCTGTTGCTAACAATAGCAATTCCATATTGCTACAGCTGTATAGTTACGGGTGAATTAAAACTCAGAGCTTGGGATAAAACTTTCCTTTCTTTAGAGAGCAGGACCCAGGAATTCTTTTAGCAAAGGCTGCACCACACAGGGGTATTTTCAGGAAGAATGGGTTGTCTGTTGGATTGAAGAGCACTTGTTTGTCATCTGCTTGCATTTGTCAATCATTTCCTTCCCTCTGTCCCCTATCTACATTTCCCTCCTATTGATGAATTTTTTCCAGATCTGCTGTAAGTGTTGATGTGTCAAAGATCATAGAATCATAGAATCACAGAATGGTTTGAGTTGGAAGGCACCTTAAAGCTCATCTCATTCCAACTCCCCTGCCATGGGCAGAGATGACTTCCACTAGACCAGGTTGCTCAATGCCTCATCCAACCTGGCCTTGAACACTGACAGGAATGGGGCAAGATGCCTACAGTGGGCAAGATGTCTACAAACTGGTGACTGGGTAGAAACAAGAGACAGATTAATTCCCCTTCACCCTGCCATCTCCCCTTCCCAGAAAGTAGGAGCTCTACAGCTCACCATAATGTTTGTGCTGCTGCAGTCTAATTGTGATATCCAATCAGCACATTCATAGCTACAGCTTCTTTCCCTGCCAGCCATTTGGGAGTGTGACAGAGAGCAAACATTGCGGAGGGGGAAGAAGTGGTAAAAATATGGGATGGGAGCTGAAGCTGTTGATTGCTGTACACCTCTGAAAGAAGCCAGGTCTTGTCAGCTCTGTGCCTACAGCACTAGGTTCTCATGGGTTATGACATGGGGAATCTCCAAGGGAACAGCTCTGTTCAACTGCTGCAATGAGAAGTATCCCTCAGTATCAGCACTCATCTTTGGACCAGGCTGAGGATGCTTTTCATTCATCCCTAGATGTTCTTCCACCTCTGCATATTGGTTTTCTTTCCCCTGTTTCCCATTCAGCATTATTTGTTCTATTTCCATGTGGGACCTATTATCCCTTCTGCTGAGGTCTGTCATCTGCTTTTCTTGGCCATCTAGAAAAAGGATATATGCCTATTTTCAAAGTATTCAGGGCACAGCACAGACTTTGGAAACATAATAGGAAACCAGTGGTAGTGCTGCCATTAGTCATGGCCCTGTTAGAGGTGGGTCAGTGTGGAGGAGTCAGCATTTTGAAACCTATTAAACAATAATATTACATGACACATGTATGATGATATTGGCATGAGAGCTCTAAAGATCTGGAACTGGATTTTGCTTTCAGTTTACTAATGTCTCTGCCTATATTTAAGCCTGGTTTTGGTCAGGGTTTTTTGCAGGCGCCCAAGCCTGTAGGCTGTTTCTTTATGTCTGCTGCATTGTAAGCACTAAAAGAAAATTGAAGTTTATAGGCAAATTCATTCTGAGAGTTGGCATTAAAGGAGATGTTAGGACATTTACAAATATATATATTTTACAGTGAGGGTAATTGATGGGTCAGCAATGCAGTTCCACTTCCTGAGAGTGATTTCCCTTTGATTAGGTTAAGCTTTCCAAATAAAATGTTCTGCAAGGTAACATGAGACATGTCAAATTTCATGTTGTTTGGTTTTGTTAGAAATAGAACATAAAATGGAAAGTGGGTTTAAATTTGTCAAAGCTCAAGCTTACACAGTGATTAGTATATTGTTATTTCTCAGCAGGTTTTTGCAAAAATCTCCATTTTCATCAGGGCATTTAGTCTGAATTCTCTAAATGCTAGCAAAGAAATGAGTTCCTAAGTATTTATAGATGTAACAACTAAGAAATGCTGTTTCACCCCTTCAGCCTTCTCATTCTCATTTATAAAAGCCTTTTCCTTTTGTGATTTGTGGCAAGTATTGCCCATACAATGGGATTTTTGCCAACAATTCCAAAAGGAACATGGTAGAGTTCATGGGAACTGATTGTACGGCCTCAATCACAGTTGTTCCTTTGGTCCACTACTATATAAATCCCAAATTCTGGTTAATAGATTTATAAAGCAGAGTGCCACAAGGGACTGTTAGCTCATCTGGCTTGAGCTGTATTTTATGCAGTACCCTTTAACAAGCCCAGCAGTGTTTGTGTTTGGATAAAGAATCCTTGCCAAAAATGCATTCAGTCTTGGCTTTGATACATCAAGGTAGAAAGAATCAGCGAATTTTACCATAGTCTGTATTATTATTCTCCTGGTTAATTACTTTCCTAATTAAAAGATGTGGCCTATTTCTTTGTTGAAGTTGCCCAGTTACACCTTTCAGACACTGCTTCTCGTTATGCTTTTTGTAAATTAGAATTTGTTAACACCTAGCTTATTGTCACCAGGGACTTTGCCAAACTAAAAGTAGGATTAGAGGAATGACTATTAAAATAGAACAAACTCTTCACGTGCCTCTCATTGGGGCATTTCTTTGATGGTCAGTGGTTGTTCTGGCAAACCTGTGTACTCTGCCCTACCCATGAGAGTTAAAGTAATCCACCCATGGCTGCTACTTTCCTGGTGGCACACCCAACTTGACATAAAAATATTCATGTGCTTGCAGTTACATATCCTTTTTCTGTCAAAATACTCTGCTGTCTTGGAGAAGATAATTTGAGTTTCCCCTTCTAAGATGTCTGAACTCTGCACACTTTAGTTTTAGCCAGTTTTCTATTTTATTTTTCCAGACAAGTCAATGGACTTGTTGAGAACTGGATAATGATTTAATATGCCTATTCAGACTGAGTTGGCCTGCTTCTTTTTGCCATCCTCCTGAAACATCACTATTCCAGTTTCTTCAGTTTCTGTTCTCTTTAGGTCTCATGAGTCTGTGACAGTCTCTGAGTATGCTTGTTCAGGAAATCTTTGTTAAAATACATGGGATGCGGCATGACATTATCACATAATTTTCTTCTCAGGTGGGGATACATTAATATCAGTGAAACTCTGTGGGACTGAGCACTTCAGGTATTTCAAGCAGGCTCATTTTAGTGTTTTTAGTCCTTAGTCCTGCTGTTCATAAAATAAATTACTATCACATATAAAGTAACTTAGACTTTCCTCAGAAGAACTGAATTACTAATCATATGCTATTACAAATAAAGAGAAACGATTTGTGTTCCGAAAGAGAGAAACCAAAGACGGGAGGAAATGTAGTGGTTAGCATAGCAACATAGCAACAATTCTTGAAACAAGTGAATTGAGAAAAAATAAATGTGGAAAATGAAACCATTTGCATAGATTTAAAAGAGTAATAAGGCAGAAATGGAAGAGAAAGGCAAAACAAATTTGAAATCGGGAATGATGTGAAGTGTTACCTACTATCTATGAGAGATGAGCTGAACTATTTAGACATATTCTTTTCAGCATCCATGAACAAGGACTTTTTAAAAAGTTGCCTAATTTTTTGTTTCCTAATTAATTTTAAATAATTTTTGTGGGTTTTTTCTTATTCTGTATTAATGACTTGGGTGCAAGAGTGATGTCATTTATGTTATACGGGGGTGATAATGTATTTTTCAGTAAGAACACAGATTGCTGAGTAAACTTTTTCTTGGAAACCAAAAACTATCTTGCTGATCTAATGATGATGCACTTGTGCCCAAGAATTGTATTTGTATTATTGCCAGTGTTATCTCACACATGAATACAAGAGCTGCTGAATCAATGTGTCCTATTCAGTTCAGTCCTGTACTTAAAAATCAAACAAATAATAATCCTGAAGGAATTGTTTTAAACAAAGTATTTTGTTTTGTTTTACTGAACCAAGGTTTAGATCTCAGCAACGTGTCTGTAGCAACGATTTTCACAGTCCAATTCTGCTCTATTTAGATTTTTTTCCTCCCTTGTGGAACTACACACTTCCAGGTCCATCGGCTGAACCTGTGAAAGGTTCATGTGAATCACAAGAATCCAACAATGGCTTTGTCCACAGACAAGAGAATATAGTTTTAATTTCTGTGAAGTTTCCAGAGGAACCAGGGAGCTTTCAAAGACCAATAGAACTTGTATGACTGCTGCCCTCAGTGCTTACAGCTTTGCCTTGAAGAATTGTATCAGTGGTAGAGGGTTCCCTTCCCTGGACCTGTGGAGTATTGGTGCCTCTGTGGGATGTTTCCTATTTGGAATCAAACAGTTATATCTTTTCACAGTCTGCTAGGAGAAAGGTCTAGATAGTCTCAAGTCTGATTCTTTATTGAGAACTGAGGCCAGTTTAGGGATTGTATATGGGCTAAAAATATTGGCTGCATTCTGGAGAAGCTGAAATGGGACATCATGACTGATTCAGCCAACCTTAACTAACATATGCAGTTATTGGGCTGGGGGTCTGCACAAACCCAAACCACATTGCTGTCTCCTCTCCTATTGGCAGTTCAATCTGGGTAGCTGTATGGGCAAGCAGTCTGGTTCTCAGAATGGGGAGGAGGGAAGGGGAAGGGAAAGGGGAAGGGATGCCCATGAAACCCACTTTTGTAGTCCTTCTTCCCACATAGCTGGCTATCCAGCAATCATCTATCTCAGACGTAGCATGAATTGAAGTAGTCTCCATCTCAGTCATTATCTTATGTATTTCTGCTTGTTTCTTTCTTCACAGAGGCACACAGTCCAAATATTTTCATCCTTTCTAGCCTTGCTTCCCTTCTTTGAATATTCTCTCTCTCTAGTTCTGCTATGTTCCTCTCACAGCTGAGTGATCAGAGTTGTACACAGTGTTCTAGAGGTAAGAGGAACAGTGATTTATATAAGGGCACTGAAGTACCTTTGGTAATATTGAGGGTGTCAAATATCTGCATCCAAAGGACTCTTCCTCCTATCTTAGAGTCCTCAAGAAGTTCTCAGGATTTAATGATGTGGTTCATACACTGACTGTTTAAATGTGCTTAGCTCACAGCCAAAACACACCATTTTAATGAGTATTCTCTCTTCCCTTCCTTCTACTCTATTGTGGCTAATACTGATATGGGACTGGAAAATGTCTCCTGCTTGGTTCTCGAGTTCCCATCCCTGGCAGCTCCCAGCCTCATGACCATGCTCCCTAAGCACTGCCCCATAACTGGCTGTTTATCACAAGATGGCACAACTCTGACCAGCCCTGCATGATCCCTGCTCTGCTGAGGGGTCCCTGTGCCATCATTGAATTATATAGAATCTTCATTCTGAATAACTTTAGACTTCTGCAGTATAGATCAACATATTCAATGGGAACCCTTCTTACTGTCAGTATGGAAGAACAGGCATTTCCAAGGTGAGAGACATCCACTGTTTCAGGTGCAGTCTTCAGAATAAGAGCAGTTGTGCCTTTGAAATGCCTCTCTTGCACACATCCACCCTGTAGAAGTCTAAATCTGATGAGTCCTGCCCTGACTCACAATCTCCATCTGAATTACTACCATTCTCTCTCCTCCTTTTAGAGTGCAAATCTTTTATTCCTGCCCAGCTCTGGTGTTAAGGTGCATTGGTTTCTATTGGGCATATCAGATATAACACAGCAACAAATAAGCAATCAAAGTTGACCTTATAGATTTTACTTTTACATTCTGTTAATCTTTTCCTTCCTGACATCAGGTAAGAGAGATAAATGATCACTGTTCTCTCTCTTTGCATCCACTTTTCAAGACGTTAGCTAAATTCATTAACCTTCCCTTTTTAAATATTACATCTTTTTAATAAATTGCATTTATTATAAAAGCAAGCAATTAAAGTAGCATCTGATATTTTGTATGGCTAAATATGTATACAAAACATGTATATTTCTCTTTGCATTACTGTAATGAAAAAAGGTGTATTTTATGTTATGTTGCTTTCTTAGGGCTTTCCTAGCATACTTATTATCCTTATTTGCCTGACACCAGAGGGTTTGGCTGGTAATTTACATTCTCTTTTTTCCCAAGGGATAGGAAAGGCAGTCCAAAGATCTGATGCTAGATGCATTCATCCATCACATTTGGCTGCAGAAGTAGCTGGCTATTTCTCTTTAGGGTTGCAGCCCTTCAAGACGTTTTATACTGTTAGCTCTCATTTCAGAGCAGCTTTGTGTCTGGAAAAAGGAACCAGGAATAGCTGAAATGCAGAGGAAAAAGCACGTGGGAGTACATGGTCTGAGCCTTCAGAGGTATTTGCTCAGTGTGGTATTTTGTTGCCCAAGCACATTTCTTGATTTCAGCCTTTTCCTTTTCTCCCCAGCTTCTCCAAGCTTTGCTCTGACTCCTCCTCACCCCTTCACTGGCAGGGGTGGTTCTCAGCATTGCAGGGGACCTGTACTCTTCTTTCTCATCAAGAAATTGAATTCTTTGTCATCAGTCATTGAGCGCACGCTCATCAAATTTGTAGCTGACACCAGATTGAGTGTGAGTTTTGATCTGCTGGATGGCAGGAAGGCTTTACAGAGAGGTCTGGACAGGTTAGGTCAATGGGCTGAGGAATAGTGTGGCCAGCAGGACAGGGAAAGTGTTTCTTCCCCTGTACTTGGTGCTGATGAGGCTGCACCTTGAGTACTGTGACCTGCTTTGTGCCCCTCAATTTAGGAAGGACATTGAGGTGTTGGAACATGTCCAAAGAAGGGCAATGAGTCTGGTGAAGGAACTGGAGCACAAGTCCTATGAGAAGTGGCTGAGGGAGTTGTTCAGCCTGCAGGAGAGGGGGCTCAGGGGAGACCTTATCACTCTCTACAACTACCTAAAAGGAGGTTGTTGCTAGGTGGGGGTTGGTCTCTTCTCCCAGCCAACCAGCAGTAGGACAAGAGGGCACAGTCTTAAGCTATGCCCAGGAAGGTTTAGGTTGAACATTAGGAAGAATTTCTTTACTGAGGGAGTGATCAGACATTGCAATGGACTACCCAGGGAGGTGGTGGAGTCATCATCCCTGGTGGTGTTTAAGAAAAGACTGGATGTGGCACTTAGTGCCATGGTCTAGTAGGCAAAGTGATTTTAGGTCACAAGTTGGACTCAGTGACCTCAGAGATCTTTTCCAATCTAGCTGATTCTGTATTTCTGTGATTCTGTGACAATCATATGACATTCAATAAACAAAGCGTTGAGTCCTGCACTTGGGTCCCAATAACCCCATGCAATGCTCCAGGCTCAAGGAAGAGTAGCTGGAAAGCTGCCCAGGACAAAAGGACTTGAGGGTGCTGGTCAACAGCAGCTGAACATGATCCAGCAGTGTGCCCAGGTGGCCAAGAAGGCCAATGACATCCTGGTCTGTGTCACCAATAGTGGGGCCAGCAGGACCAGGGCAGTGATCATCCCCCTGTACTTGGCAATGGTGAGGCTGCACCTCAAATCCCATGTTCACTTTTGGGCCCCTCACTACAAGAGGTGCTGGAGCGTGTCCAGAGAAGGGCAGTGGAGTAGGGGAAGGGTTTGAAGTACAAGTCTGATGAGGAGCAGCTGAGGGAGTTGAGGGTGTTTAGTCTGGAGAAAAGAATTTCACATTTGGTACTAACAGTAAATAACTGTCTCTAGAAAAATGTTAATTGTTAATCTTTTGGTGCAAAACTCAGAAGTACCCCTGACAGCTTCAGTGAACAGCTGAAAGGGCACAATTTAAAGGGAAGCTTTGACATGTCTTGTGCTTCTGTGTGTTGTTCTCAGCTGTAGCAAGGGGATGGTCATCTGCTTTCACTCTAGGATGTTGTGAGATTTAAAAAATACAGAAAAGTTTAATACCTTTATTTTAAATCAGTGTTATACTTGAAGGATTTAAACTTTATAACTTTTGTTGCCTGCATCTTTATATTGCTTCAAGTACCTTTGCTGTCTGATCCATCCTGAGAGCAGCTGGTAAGAAAAATCTCTGTTCCCTGGCTAGGGAACATACAGAACAAGAGAATGAAAACATATTAATAGCACTTGCAATCAGTACATCCAGCCTGTCTATCAAAGCACTGACCATCAGTGCTGATGGGAGTTAAAGCTAGAGGAAGATTAGAAAACATTTGTGCCTTCACTGACTCCAGTGGGAGATTGTGTAGACAATAGTGAGTGTTTCTAGAAAAAAACTCTCACAAAAGGAGAGTTTTTGATACATTGAATCACAAAAACAAATTTAGGAGTTCTTTTTGGCTTGGAGTACCTTTATTCTGCCTGAGACCATGAAGGAAGGTGATAAACAGAGGCAGAAATGATAGAGGGGAAGGAGTCACGGGGAGAGGCTGCTGGGATTTGTGTTTCATTTCTGCGGAGTTGCTTCCCTGGTGAGCTGTAAGGAACTGTAAGAAGCACAAGAGGGGCATGATCACTTATTATTCCATGCAGATGAGATGAGTGAGCATCTGTAGTTAGCAGGAGAAGAGAGGATCTTGTAAATGCATGCACATAACTTAAGGGTGGTTGTCAAGAGAATGGGGCCAGACTCTTTCCAGTGGTGTCCAGCAATGGGACAAGGGTCAATAGTCACCAACTGAAATCCATGAACTTCCATCTAAATATGTGGAAAAACTTCTTGACTTTGAGGGTGATAGAGCACTGTAACAGGTTTCCCAGAGAGGTTATGTAGTCTCTTTCCCTATTTAAATCCTCCCCAGATGTGATCCTCTTCAGCCTGTTCTAAGTGAACCTGCTTTAATGGGGGAGTTGGACTAGATGGTCTCCACAGATTCCTTCCAAACCCACCCATCCTGTAGTTCTGTGTGTTTCTGTGTGATTAGCTTCTATGGGGCAGCTGCACTTCCTTCACACAGATGGGTTAGCAATTGTAGAGAACGAGCAGTGGGAGAGGAACCCCCAGCTTTAACTTGCTGTCTCTCTCCAGCATACCAAAGAGAAGAAGGGACCAAGCATAGAGAGAAAATAATTTCCCAGGTGTCTGTGGATGCTAACAGATGCCTCTCATGAGGGAGCAAATTGTCAACTTCAAGGCATAGTATGTTCCTGGGTTTTCTTTCTGCTCAAGATATACTGTATCCCTAAATGAGCAGAGCATGTTGCCTTGCAAGGAGCCGGAAAGATTAATAAAAGTGGAAGTGGTAGAAAGGATATTATTTGTTAGAAATATGGAATAATAGCAACAGAAAAGTTTTAGCTTGAAAAAAGCAGTCTCTTACATCTGGGAAAAATAATCAGAGACTCAGCTGTTCTGCAGGAAAGAGACACTAATAGAGCACTAGAAATGAAAAAAAACTCTTAGAGATGGCAGTGGGAAACCATTTAGATGTGGGCATATATTAGCACTGAAGACTATGATTTTGGGGCTACGCACAGAGGCAAAAACATTATTTTCCAGGGAGGTGATGATCCACCATACAGCACAGGTGGAAAGGTGTTTCTGGCTCTGACTTATGAATGCCAGACTGACATGGATGAATTGGAGGGAATTCAGACAAAAGTATTATTAGAAAGGAAAGGACCAGAGAGAATGTTTGTATATATATATATACACACACTGAAACATGTACTTTACAAAGCTTGGAAGTGATTTGAGTTGGAAAGTATAACATTCTACTAAAGCCTGAAGGCAGTAAATAGCAAAGAGGAAAAAATACATTTAAGGTGGCAGAGTAGGTAGGTTTATACAGGGTAAAAAGGGTCAGGGAGCACATAGGCAAGAAAAACTGAGTACAAGATTGATATATACAATTGTGAAATAGCTTTCAGAAGGTAAATGGCCACAATGTGCACATTTCAGTATCATCAGGAGCATGAAGAAATCCCGAAGGTTACTTGGGTGCCAGCGTAAGTCTGGCCCAGCAGCACAGAGCTCCAAGCAGGTATCTCCAAGCAAGACATCTCTGCTGGTGAGCAACACATGCTTTCTTTGGCCTTTAACCCTTCAGGCTCTCTGCTCCTTAGCATCTTCCAGGTGTGACTGTTTACTAATTCATGGTTCCTTATATAAATAGATATCTACTTCTCTTCTTCAGAATCTTCCAGATGAAGCCTGGTTTGAAATAGGACATAGAGGACAAGGGTGTCCTCTTGGTAAAGCTACCTGTGTGCTCCCTTCTCTTTGCTCCTGGGTCACATTCAGATCCCTTTCTGAGTCGTGCCTCATGACTCCGCTGCCGTTGCTACGGAGATCCATCCTTCCCTCTTTCCCTTGTGCTCTCTCTCCTGCTCATACTAAGGCCCACAGAGGCCCCATGTTTTTCCTACCAGGTGCTCAGTCTTCCCTTTCCAGAATAAACAAGGAGGACAGCAGATGTGATTGCTATTGCTGTCTTTGCCCTGATGAGAGCTGTGCTTCTTCCCCACCTGTCTCCTCAGAAAACATGCATGAGCATGAAGACCTTGTCATGCAATTAAGGGCTCTGTTTTTCCTGCACTGATGCTGTTCATCACTGATATTTCTGTTTTCTTCAAAAGCACTGCAGGACTCAGTGTATATTTAGCACAATTGCGCAATTGCTCATCTTTACCACTGGAGTGGGACTGGAGACCAGTATCCTGCAGCATCTCTGGGGCAAAACTGGTGAACCCAGGCTTTACTGAAAGGGCGTCCTTGACCACGGGGAGGGGCAGGGGAAGGCTCCTGGCTGCACCCACACTTAAAGATTTCCAACCAAAGCCCTTTCTGTTATTTGTGATATCTATGGAGATTTTTTTCCCCAGTTGTTTCTATGAAGAGTATGATGCCTTCTTTGATTGCAACTTTTACAGGGGGATTAATAAGAATGTTGAGCTCCAGCACAGTGTACTAAGTGGAGGTCATTAACATCTGATAGCTGTGCAGGGGCCTTTGTATTATTCAGCAATTAGTATTCTTCACTGATACCAAACCCGCAAAGAACAGTAGAGTATCACTTGGGGGATGAGCAAATTAACATCATGCAGACTTTAGTGTATTGTTTCTCAATGACTGGCAACCCATCTGTGTTTATGAGGACACAATTATTTGGTTCTGTTCCTCCTCTGCTCCTTTTAGTTTTATTTTATAAACAAAAAAAACCCCACCAACATCCTGCCCAGACACAGATTTGCCTTTGGCTATGAACTTGTAGGGGCCTCTCAGCTAAAGCTGATCACGGTAGTGTGTCTGATTCCTTAGAAGCGTGAGCTGGGCAGGGAGCTTAACCCTGGCAAGCAGACCTGCCCCATTTTGAAATAAACTGCACCCCAAATCTGAATGCAGCACTGCAAACCCCCCATGTGTTCTCTAGCAGCAGTGATGGAGCTGCTCTTGACTACAAAAAAGTATGAGCTAGGAAGTGGTCAGAAGATACTTCCCAGTAGAAAAAATTACCTCTTGGGTACATGTAATGTTTGTATCAGAAAGTGTTGCCTGGCTACGACCAAGCAGGCTGTTTAACTCCCAAAATCCACAGGGTGGAATTTGTTTGCTAAATTTTAACCACGTGACACATCTTGTAAGGCACAAATGAGCAACACAATTATTTCAACATTAAATGATGAAGACCAGAGAGTCAAAAAGTCAGAGCTATCTTCCTCTTCTGTTTCTGTACATTTAAATTCCAGTTCCTCAGTAGTGCAAAGTCCTGTAACACTGCAGCGTGCTGTGGATGTGTGGTGTGGAGAAGACAAGATGAGATGAGAGTGTGACATGTCACCAGGATGTCACCCATGAGCCAGCCAAACAGGAGCCTCTGGTGGAGCTTGAGCAGGCACAGAAGAAAATACTGAAGTTATATCTACTTTGTCCTGTCAAACAACACCTGCTGCTGGTGGGCTAGAGCATCCACACTGCAAGTATGGGGCCAGAGCATTGCTGCTGGTGGTGGCCTCCACCAGACTCCTGAGGCAGTGCTTGGCTTTGTTCCTTGTAGCATGAGCAACACACATGGGACAGCTTGATCTGTGCTGCAGCATCTTCAACAGCCCCTCATCTGCCAGGAGCAGTGCGTACTCCTGGACTTGTGAAACCTTGAGTAGGTCATGCCTGTTATTGCTGCTGTTTAATTAGCAGTTCATAGCTTTACAATAAATAAACCTTTTTTCTGCTGTGTATGGGGAACCAGCTGTTGTGGTTGACCTTGGCTTGCCCACCAAAGCTACTCTATCCCTCCCCTCCTCAGCTGGGTGGGGAGAGGAAATCTAACAAAAGGCTCATAAGGATAGGAAGAGATCACTCACCGGTTACTGTCATGGGCAAAACAGACTTGACTTGAGGAAAATTAGGGCAATTTATTGGTAATTAAATCTGAGTAGGATAATGAGAAACAAAACCAAATCTTAAAACATCTTCTCTCACTCCTCGCTCCTTCCTAGGTTCAGCTTCATTCCCTGTTTTCTCTACCTTCTCCCCCACAGCGATGCAAGGGGACAGGGAATGGAGGCCATGGTCAGTTCAGCTCAAGTTGTCTCTGCCATTCTGTCCTCCTAGTTTTCTTTCTCTGCTCCAGCATGGGGTTCCTCCCGGAGACACAGCCCTTCACAAACTTTTCCAGCATGGGTGCTTCCCACAGACTGTAGTTCTTCACGAACTGCTTCAGCGTGGATGCCTACCAGGGGGTGCAGGGAAATCTCTGTTCTGGCACCTGGAGCACTTTCTTATCCTCCTGCACTGTCCTGGGGGTCTGCAGGGCTGTTTCTCTTACACCTTTCCCCCCACTCTTTGCTCCCACCTCCCTATCTTAAAGATGTTATCCCAGGGATGCCACCACTGTCACTGATGGGCTCAGCCTTGCCTGGAATCGGGTCCAGCTTGCAGCCAGCTGGCAATGACTCTCCTGGACACTGGGGGAAGCTTCTTGCAGCTTGTCACAGAAGCCACCTTATAGTAGAATCTCACCTTGGGATTCATTGTAAATTGCTTAGGTTTTCTTTGGTTTTTCTTTTTTCTTTTTCTTTTTTTTTTAATATTAGTTCATATAAGAGACTTGCTGAAATGTGAGGTGTTTGTTACAAAGGCTGAAAATCATAAACTAGAGAGAAAAAGTAATTATTTAGACAAGTAAATTCCTGTACTTGCAATTGCAGTGAATACTTGGCACAAAACCCAGGCAGTGGTTATTAAATAGCAGCTTGTGTAACATTTTAGATGGATGGGAAAACGTCTTTCATCTAAGTTGTTGAACTAAGTGGTGCCTAGGTCTGTGGTATCAGAGCAAGTATCACCAGTGAGACTGTAATGGAGGGCAGTGGGGTTTAGGAATTAACTGAAGAGGAGGACCTGCTACAGACCAAATGCAGTTGTGAGTATGAACAGAGACCCTCACAGTAGCCTGAAGGTCAAGAAGATGTTGATATGGGTTTTCTATGTGCAGGCTACCAACTGCAACTATCTTCTCCAGGAAATATGTGTGTAGCCCACTCCATCCTTATAGGCATGGTATATAATATTTGATCAAGAAAGAGTGTCTAGAGTTTGATATTTTCTGGAAAACACTAGCCAGACTTCTTGATCTTAAGGAGCACAATGTTTTCCAGTATTTTAAAGAAGAAAAAATTAAAAGCTTTGATCTGTAATGATCAGAGAAAATTTGGTTATGGCACTAGTGGTCTTTGCAATGAAATGGCAAATAAATATTTTCTTAGTCGCAAGAACTGTACTTGTATTCCTAGATTAGGATGATTTTGGTATCAGGCAGCTTAACATTCATTTTGTTCAGTTTGAAGTGGAACCTGGGGCAGCTGACCCATGAACTATTTTTTGCTTTGATAAATCCTATCCCTGTGTTCCTGTTTTGAAAATAGATACAAAAAGAGATAGGCAGTAATTTAATAAACAGGCAGTAATTTAATAAACAGGAATCGTAAAGCAGAGGTAGTAGAAAGAATTACTTGAAAGATATTATTAGTGGCATCCCTATCCAAAGTACCAAAAGGGTGCAGTCAGGATTACAGCTGTCAAAGCAATGGGCAGGATAGACTTGGCTTCCTACAGCCTTTGTATTCAGCAGCGGTTAGTTCTGAAGTGTTTTCTAACCTTCTGTCAAACATCCTTTGGGACCTGCATATTATTTTAGAGATACTTTCTTTTGTTTGTTGCTGTTAGAAAATTTCTGGTTACAGACAGCATGTTACGTTGTGTCCAAGGTACACAAATTAGTGTGGGAAGAGTGACACTGGTAGGGAACCTTCAGCAACTGCATCTGTGTAAGGACCAATGGATTGACACAGTTTATGCAGTGCTTACAGATTTAATCTACATTAGGATTTACTTTATGGAGTAGAACTAAAGATTGGCATAAAATAAACCAGGATATAAATAATTTTGATTTAAATTTCATCCACAGCTCCAAGCCATAAGAAATTCCCCCTGAACCTCCAAATGATCCTAAATTCTGTGGCTTTTGGGAAAGTTGGGAACAGTGTTGGAAGCAAACTTTGCAGCTGAAGATCATCTGGCTCAGTTTCTAATACCTGATTGAATAAATATTTCTCCATCCAGCACTGGATCTCCTTTGTAATTTAGATCAAATTTTGGAGAAGTCATTTAAATATTTAATGGTTGCTTATAGAAAAATCAATGAAAAACATATCAGTTTGGGGCAAACATGCTTAAAACCCCTTAATAAGGATTGGGATTTTACTCCAGAATATGGTTCAAAAGTGTTGATCAGTAATAAAAGTGAGCAATAATACCTCTTATTATGGATTCCAATAAAGCTTGAGTACACAACCATCAAGGAAATGGATTTTTTTCTTCCCATTATCTTAAACTGAAAGAGGACTGAGCTGTTAAACCAACCTTAACAATAACAAAACATACAACACTCCCCGTGAAAGTGTTTGCAGCTGTGTTCTTCCATCACACATACCATGAGAGTTCCATTATAGTAGATTGAAGCTGTTAGTGTCACAATATTGCCATCATTACATGTTCAAAATATGAGTCAGATCCCCAACACTCCTTGATGTTCTAATATCACAAATGTGTGTAGTGTTTTACGTTCAGTTCTAGTTTCTAAGCCTTTAGAGGGGAATCTGCTTGTCCCAACAGAGTGCAAAATTTTAAGGGCCACAGCTGAGCTGCAACAGCAATGCAGTCACTTTGCTCCTTCATCTTGGCCACTGTTAAGGACTCCATTTACCTTCTCCTT
This sequence comes from Scytalopus superciliaris, assembly GCA_013400415.1. NCBI lineage: Eukaryota > Metazoa > Chordata > Aves > Passeriformes > Rhinocryptidae > Scytalopus > Scytalopus superciliaris. Next base: position 383,277 of record VXBX01002562.1, read on the forward strand.
CCATGGTTACATGGGTTTTCCTCTGAGCTCCTGTGTCTCTCAGCCTCATCAGCAATGCCTGCTGTTCTTCACCATTTTCTCATCCTTCTTAGTCTATTCTCTCCATCTCCTAACCATGACTCACTCAATTTCCTGTGTGCATCTCTTCTGGCCCTGATTCGATGTGGGAAACAGTGGTGACCCCCGTGCCACCTCCTGGTGGACTGTGGCGAATGGCAGCTCCCTTTCTGGCTTTGGCTGTTTTAATGATGAAGAGAAATGGTGGTCTTGAGGGAAAAGCAACTAATGAATTGGTAGCCCTTCATAATGGTATCTGTTGAGACATATTTGAAAGTCACAGAAATAGGCAACTTCTGAGGCAGTGAACAAACTTAATGGTTCCTTTGACAAATAGGACTTTGAGCAGAACAAACATCTTTTAGCAGGTACTTTTACATGTCTTCCTGAGTCTAACTTCCCATTACAACTCTTTGCTGCTTCCCCGGTTAACAAGTAAATTAGTACCTTCCATCTCTCTGAAGCAAAGGCAGGTTGTAATGTTTTCATGTTGAAGGAATTTCTGTGCCATTTCTCAACCTCTATAAATTAGATACATTGCACGTATGTATAGATATACACTTGATTAGATACATAAACTAGATATTAAAGTCTGCTTCTGAAGCTTTCCTGCAATCAGTGTATATTAATTAATCCATCAATGAATCAATCAATTGCTATCAGCTCTGGAACTGTAACCATAACCATCATAGCCATATCTGTATCTGAAGTGTGATCTAAACAAAGCAGGAAGATTTTCACCAAGAGGACTACAATGTGCAACTGATTTAGTGTCAAATCTACTATGCAGAGAATATGTCAGGGTGACATGGCAGTCATGGATAGCTCCATGCAGAGGGCTAGAGAAGAAGGAAGGATCTTATGATAGTGCTTACAAGAATATTATTTGATGGTTTCCTGCATATATCTCTACAAGACATTTAACTTGCAGGCCTGTCATCGTGCTTGGAAAAAGAAAGGACAGAAAGCAATGGAAGAGGATGCAGAAGACACTGGGATGGCTACTGAGATTAAATCAGAGCATTTGCAAACATTTTGTTTCTAATGAAAATTGTCAATTCCTCCATTACTGGCATCTGAGGAATTAATTTCCTGGTTATCTCTCTGCCCACTGCCTTAAACAGAGATATGCATGGGATTGGTCTCCATAGATTTTGGTGATAATATTTAGCCTTTTATAAAGTACATTAAACTTTGAAAGACTATACAAATCTTATGGATCTAAGCTTCATATCTCATATCTGTCTGATAGAAGTTTCCACAGCTATTTAATGAGTATTTTATGGTTTTATTATGGCAGGGCTGTCTCAGCTAAAGGCTTTCCAGATTTAAGAAGTATCTTTTAATTGCCTATAATTGCCTATTTGTTCTTGCAATATTTTTTCCTCTAATGTTTTGTTGTTGTTTTTTTTTTTTCTATCTCAGAAAACCTTTTATTTCTGTCTGCTGTGAGCACCCAATGCTGTTTTAAGACTGTAGTGAAGAGGACATTTATTTTTATGAAGCATTAAACTGTCATGACCAGAATGTGATCATAGGATTGCATAGCATTCTGTGCTGGATCAAGGCAGTCCCAATAATAATATCCTCTCAGGTGCAAGTAGGATGCTGATGTGATTCCTACCTCCAGGTTGCAGCTGGTGGAGGAATGGCTTAACAGGACATATGTATGGGTGGAGTATATAAGCTGCAGACCTTAGCCCTCCCCAGACTTTGTATCAGTGCTCAAGGTCTGAGCAAGTGCTCTCCATACTGTTTCTGGCTGTCTCTGCTAAGGGGCTTTAACTCTCTACAGCTGCTTAAAATGAGGTTGTAAATAGGTGGGAGTCAGTCTCTTCTCCTAGCAGTAGGACAAAGAGGAAATGTCTTCAAGTTGCACCAGGAGGGACTGCATGTTAGAAGAAATTTCTTCACCAAAAGGGTTGTCAAGTACTGGAACAAGCTGCCCAGGAAAGTGTTGGAGTCATGGAGTCACCATTGCTAAAGGTATTTCAGAGATGTGTAGCTATGGCACTTGGGGACAGGGTTTATAGGACTTGGCTGTATTAAGCTGATGGTTGAACTTAAAGGCCTTTCTCAACCTTAGCAATTCTATGTTTGTGTGATTATAACCTATGAGCGAATGTTGGGACCTGTTGCCATGTTCCCCTCCACATCTGTAACTGCCTGTGATCATTAGTAAGACTCTTTACAGTTTTCATCTTGAGGGGATTTTTTTAATCATCACAATGCTTTATTCAGCATAGCTTCATACCAAACCCTTATTACCTCTTCATCTCCTTAGGATCTAAGGCTCCAGATTCACTATCCCTAATAATGTCTTGTAGAGTAAGCAATGGATCTTTGCATTGAATATGCTTAATAGGGGTGTGTGTGTATGTATGAACATGGTAGATGTATTGCACTGTGACTCTTTTTGCTCTCTCTTGTCTTTTTTGCATACATATTTCTCCAGTGACTTCACTGGATCTTCTCTGGGTTTGCATCATTGCCAGCAGCATGCCTACCATTGCAAACTGGGTGGATTATTAATGGAAAACCAGCTAAGAACTAAAATAAAACTCTATTTATATTGGAATAGGGGATAATTCTCAGCATTTCAGTAAAGCATAACACAATTAAATCTCCTGATTGTCAAGACCTTAAAAGAATGTTGCATAAAGGGGGTATTCATATAGCAGGGATTCTAAACTCTGTGTTAAATTACAGCCATGCCTGTCTGTAGTAATTTTAAATGAGGTTCACCTGTATCAGATTTACACTGCCAGACCCAGGGCAGGATCTGACCTAATCTGAGTAAGAACTGATGCACATTACTGGTGTTGGCATAAAGGCAATTTGAAAAGTGATTGGAAAATAACAAGAAGTATTTTAAATAGAAATTTCTGAGTTATAAAGGTTAAAGGAAAACTCATATGTCAGATATATTATATTTACAACCCAGGAGTGTTTTACACTATAATATGAAGTTACAAATACTTTCCTCTTAGTATTTACAAAAGCTATGTACTTTCTGTTACTTTTTTCCACTTCAACTTACAAATGGATTTGTTTTGGAAAACATTGTGCACTGTGCTAATATAAGAAAGATGTTTGGAAAACTTTGGCAAAATGCTCATATCTTGTCCTTGATTTCTTTAACAACTACAGCTTCAGTTTTGGACTGAAATATAAAAAGTGTAAACAGGTGTCAATACTTTAGATAACTGTGGAACAGCTGTTGAAGTAAGTTTTCTCACCGCTTTTTGGACGTGTTTTACATGAGAAAGGATGTAAATTCAGACTCAGCAAACATTCCTGCAGACAGCTCAGGGCAGGGTTTAGATCAAGATTTAATTGTCATCATCTTTGCTTTTACGTTTTTGAATCCAGGGTAAGAGAATGTGTTAATCACAGGGAATTACAGGCATAGTGAAAGTACAGAGCCAGTCTTCTGTTTGTTTTTTTCTATAGACTGATATAGTTACCTTAAGGAATTTGCTTTTCTAACATAGTTACTAAAGATCCTGTTGTGTCTTAATCTACTTCTGAAGCATATAAAGCAGCTGTGCTTCATTAGCTTCAAGTTATTATGACGGTAGAATATAGTCTTGTTTCGTGAGTGGGAATACTGAATGTTCAACAAAATGTGGTGCCTGTAATTTGCTTTTTTTTTTTTCTTTCCATGTAAAATAATATTCCTATTCTCATTCTGCTTGTAGACCTTGCTGTAAAAAATGAATACAGAAGATCTATAAAGGTTACTGTGCTTTCAAATGGGCCTCTTCTAAGATCTACTGACTGCATTTCCTTTGCACTTTGGCATTGAAAATGTTAAGCTTCTCTATTAATGGAGCCTCTATGTCCTAAAAAATAGGATTATATTTTAAACAAACTCAAGTTGTTAAGCACACTTCCAGGGCACTGTGCTCCAGCTGTCAAACAACTGGCAGTGAGAGAAAACAGTTTTGTTCACAGTTGTGGTCAGTTAATGGGCATCACTGGGAGGAACACATATTGTATCTTATCTATGAAAAAAACCCACATGCAGTGGGTGATGAGGCATACATTCAGTGCAGTAGATCGGGGTGCAGGTGTAGGTTGAGCTCTGGAGTTCAGGAGTCTGTGAACTGCTGACCCTTTCCATAAAAAAGGGCAGAGGGACCTGTGGCCCCTCTGCATGACCAGACACTCAGAGACACGGCAGAAGCCCGTGACTCCAGACTTTCCTGAACTTAGACTGTGAGAGAATAAAAGCCCAGAGGTTCCTTTCTTGGGAGCCCCTCCTTGGAGGTGCCCAACTTGAGCTGTTATTTAGTTATTGCACAATGATTAAATTACTTTAAGGACTGAGATGACTGAGGTTCTGCTGTGGGAAACTTGGGATTGAGCCTGTAAGGAAACCTGGTCTGACTGTGTGAGTGTGGGTGGTGTAGCTGTGAAGGGGTTTTGGTCCCAACTCAGGTGGTGTGAGAATGACAGCCTGAGTGGCTCCTGGATGGTCCAGCAGGGAAGTTTCCCTAACAGTGGCTATATCTGTGTGGTGGCTTGCAAGTTGTTGTGGATATGTGTTGCTTAGATGTGGAGGTGCAGTGCTTGTCATGTACTAATTCACTCTGTCAAAAGTACAGCCAGGAACAGTGTGACCTCTCCACAGGGTAACACAGCACTGTTACTGCTGTGCTACATAATCTGCAGTGCCAAGTGATACCTGCAATCCCCACTGTTGTAACTCTGAGGAGGGGCTGGGTCCTTCTTTTTTACATCCCCAGCAGCATTAAGTAGCTGTAGATAGCAGTGAGATTTCCCTCATTCCTTCCACCTTTTCTTATAACCAAGTAAATCGGGTTCCCACAACCTCTTCTCATATCCTATGTCCTTTAGTCCCCTGACTATTATGATAACCTGCCCTGGATTCCCTCCAGTATATCACTGTCTTCTCTGCTGGAAAGCCTGACCTGGACACATGAATCCAAGTGAAATTAATGAGAGCGTTATAATATTACAGCTAATGATTACAGTCTTACACCTGAGAAAAATACATGAACAGTAGGTAATTCTTGACTGCAGTAATATTGCCTCGGGGGTTACTGATTTCTGTCACTTTGCAGGCCCAGTGAGATAAATAATGAAGGATTGAGATTGGCTTTCAGTAAACAGTTGCCAGGTTCATATCCTAAAAAGGCTTCTATATTTCATTTAAATGAAGACACTCTCATTTATCAGTAATTCTGTATTTTATATTAGATGTGCTTTGAACACTCAAGTACTGTCCTCCATGTCAGTGTTAGGGAGCTAAACCACAGGATAGCAGAGGGCAGGTAATTGGATCTTGGCTGAAAGTGAGACATGGGTGTGAGGTAGGGGTGGTGGGTGGTAATCCTGGCATCTCTGATATAAGGTATCTTGAAGTTCACCCTGTGTCACCATATGTAGAAACATAAAAAGGTATGTGTTGGAAGGGACCTTAAAGATCATCCAGCTCCAATCCCCCTGCCATGGGCAGGAACACCTTCCACTAAACCAGGTTGCTCAGAGCACTGTCCACCCTGGCCTGGGACACTTCCAGGGGTGGGGCATCACTATTGCTTGCATAAAACAGTAATATTAATCAAGCATTTGGAATTAAATGTAATTAATCTAAGTAGGCACCATGCACTGAATTATGAACCATACCCTAGTTTCACAAAAATATTTATCATAGCATTCTTACTGGCAACTGAATATTTCCTTGCAATTGGATGTGGATTTAATCAAATATATTGGTCCTGTAAGCAGCAACTCTTCCCAGTCTTCGTGGTCAGATTTCCCCTCCCTTTCATGGGTTATTCAAGGAAGTCTTACACTGCAGGCTGTAGGATACTGGAAGTGACTTGATACCTTTTCAGAGAACAGCATCTTGTTCATTCAAGCTGGCAAATATACAGAGAATAACAGTTTATTGTACCTGATACATGTTTGTTGGATTAAGTGCAAGCATGAGATGGTGAAATATAATGTCCTGTGATATACAGCAGGTCAGGCTAAATGATCTAATGGTCCCCTCTGAATACACAAATTGTTGGGCTGTGTGCCAGAAGCCAGGCAGGCTCCTGGTATTCCCACAAGTCTCTGTATTCATCTACCCCTGCCCTCCTGAACTCTGCGGTGAAACTCCCATTTGCATCATTTAGAGCAGGATATTAATGTGGCCAGTTAATGCTAAAATGAAAAGTAATATCAACTTTGTTGGGAACCTCTGAAGTGCTGGATAGGGGAGACACAGCTAAGGCTAAATAGGTCCCAAATCCTGCTAAACTAGGAAGTTTGCTCTAAGGTACTTATGCTCCCTAGGATCAGTACCCTTGATTTTTGCTTTGTTAGCTGCCAGTTCCTGGCAGGTCTCTGGCACGGGACTGCCAGCTATGTCTTGCATTCAGCCGTGCACTGCTGAGCTGGGCTCCCTTGCACTGCTTGGAGGGGCCTCTCCTGTTGCTGCTCTATGGCACTGAATAGCATTTGCATTGCAAGCTGCAGCTTGAAATTTGAACTCAGTTAATCTCTCAATCCCTGACAGTATAGTTGTCTTCTCCTGCCCCCCTGCTCTTGCACCAGCACTGTGGTTCCTCTGGATCCACAAGCAGACAGGTTAGTTATAGCCAGAAAGGTATTCACTTTTGCTCTGACAAAATAGGTCTTGTGTCAGCTCACCTTAGGCTTAAACCTGTGCCAAGGCTGACACAAGGAAAACAGCAAAAATATAGGACTGAGAATAGAATTCTCAAATAGGATTGCCCCTTTTGCAAAGAGGCAGTTGATTAGGCTAATTGAACCATGGAAGTGCACTTTCAAAGAGGGAAACTAGTGGTGAAGTTCCGTGCAGCAAGACTCATGGTAAAAGCACTGCACCAGGCTGCATTCAGCTTACTGGTGTCACCCAGTTTTCTAACTTCTAAGGAGCAGAGCTCGACTTGACTTTATTCACTAAGATACAGAGAGGGATGTGGGTTCTTTACTGATTTAGGTTTTTTTTTTTTTTTTTCATTGAAAATCCTGGTGCTAATAGTGCCAGTCCAGACAGATGTACTTTGACTACAAAATTTCAGCTTTGTATAACTAACTTCAGATTATAGTGGTGCAATCTCCTCTTCTGGAGAACGGGCTGTGACTAACTAGGAAGTTTTTGTCAGGTGTATCTTCCAAGAAAGCTGTTGTAAAACAGGTGGTTTTCAAACATGTGTGCTGTCCTGGAAAATGCTGGGAAGAAGAGGACATGATCTTCTCTGCCCACTTTAATGAGGTAGAACCACACAATAGTTTAGGTTGGAAGAGACTTTTGAAGGATTTGGTCCAACTCTTTTTCAAAGCAGGACTAACCAATCAGGTTGCTGAGGGCTTCATTAGCTGGAGATTTTGCAGCTTCTCAGTCCCCTTTTTGAATATTTGACCACTATCATGGTGATTGCTTTGAGGAGGCATTTCCTGTGTTGCCTGTAGTGTTTTTAATATGTGAGTCTGAGAGGAGTCTTGGTCCATCCTTTTTATATGTTTCAATTTAGTTGTTGGAGGCAGCAATAAGAGTCGCATTCAGCCTTTTCTTTCCAAGGCTGAAAACCCCAAATCTTTCAGTCTGTCCTTGTAGGGAAACTTGCTGTAGGGATCTTAAGGAAGCAGTAAGCCAAACTTCAAACTGTCTAATGTGCTTCAGGGAAAACCTTCAGTTTTACTAAAGGTTTCAGATTCACTCAGCACCTCTATTTCCCCCAGAATTAAGATCAGCAAAACTGATTTATAAATTTTTTAAAAAATGTATTAAATTATTTAATTTTTAAAATCAAATGGCCTTGCCTGTCTTTTTTTTTCCTGGCAGGTATTTTAAAAGAAACACTGCTTTATTCTGTATAGAGTAGCAGACAAAGTATGCCAGGAAGATGAGTATTTTTCCTGCTTATACTGTTCAGAAGACTTTGGGAAATACATTACTTTCGGTTTCTGTTTGGTTTATTTTATTATTATTTCCAGCAGAAGACTTGATACACTGATAATCTGGGGTGATGAAACTGCTCAGGCATGTTAGATCTTTGCCAGCTGATCCTTGCGCAGCTGCTGTCAGGGCTGGGCTCTGTTCTGACTCAAATCACAGTAAAAGATAGTTCAAGTTTTGCTGTTGTTTTCTAGCTTGACAAATGTTAAAAGGCCTGACCTCATGTGACACATCAGAAGTGTCTGAATCACCGCTATGCTTCACTTTCAGATATTGCATTTTTTCCTCCTGAAAACCCTTGATAAGCCATTCTCTCCAGGTTTGTTCACACTGGCTTGAATACCTCTGGCTAAGAACTTAACATTTTTACTTGCTTCCAGGGCTTGTACAGACAAACATTTATTCTCTTGGATCTCTGATTTTTTTTTTTTTTTTTTTCCCCCCCTTCAGTTGTCTGTTGTTTACTGGATATAATTTTTCTTGGAAGGTATACATAGGGCTGCAGCAGGGTGGTGGATTGACACCTCATCCACAGGTAAACTGGCAATTTTTGACACTAATTTTCCCTGTTGTTCAGTGAGATAAATATTGTGAATGCTAATTCTGTTTGAGCTGGGCACAAGGCAACTGCAAAACCAGTCACTGTCTATCATGCTTTCAGTTTTCTTTGGGTATTTGTCTTTTATATGAAAGGATATGTTTATCTGTATGTACTGAAAGTTAGCATCTTAAATAAATGAATAATCACTTATGAACTAAAACTGTTAGAAAACAGAAAGAACACAGCTATGTAGATAATGAGCACTCCAGAGGGTAAGCTGAATGAGCAGTCATTGAGTTCACTTGGTTTGTTCAGCCTAAAGAGGTGGAGATTGAGGGGAGACCTCATTGCGGTTACAACTCCCTTGTGAGTGGAAGAGGAGGGGCAGGCACTCATCTCTTCCCTGTGGTGACCAGTGACAGGACCCAAGGGAATGGCCTGAAGTTGTGTCAGGGAAGGTCTAGTTTGGATATTAGGAAGAGGTTCTTCACCTAGAGGTGGTTGGACACTGGAACAGGCTCCCCAGCACCAACCCTGCCGGAGTTCAAGAAGCATTTGGAAAACACTCAGGAATGTGGTGGGGCTGTTCTGTGCAGGGCCAGGAGCTGGACATGATGATCCTTGTTGGTCTCTTCCAACTCATGTTATTCTGTGATTCTGTGTATGATAGAGGGGCTTAATGAATTAACGTACATTTCAGATATACAGCTGGGGCTCTCTGCTGTTGAGGTGGCCATTCATTTCTGGCCATACATATTGACTTTCACATTCATTGGCCCCTTCATTACCCTGGGGTGGTTTGACTTGCTGAGCTACAGGAGAAGTAACTCCCCTCATCAAAGTGTATAATTTTTGGACAGATTAGTGAGTTGAATTCCCTCAGAAAAGTACCTGACAAGCATGAAAGCTGGTGTAAGGAATGAAGCTGGAAAAGGTGACTGGTGTGAGGGCATAGAAGTGTTATGGAAAGACAGGCTAGAGAAGTGGGTCCAGTCCTTTGGGTAGCAGTTAGCTTTTAGTTCAGCTTGAACTCAAACATTGGCCAAGTGAAACTGGCCTCTTGGTTTTTTGTTTTGCCAGCTTTCTGCCTTGAATAGGCCAGAAAACTTATGTGTGCATGAAATCTGCAGATTCATGTGGGCATAAATGACTGAGTTTTGTTAGTTTTGTAGCAATATTAATATAAATTTCCTTTTTCTTTCAAAATCTTCAGAGACACTTTCACACTTCCCCTGCAACCACTCCTACAGGCAATACTCTTGCTGTGCATTATTGATGTATTGCATACAATCTTTCCATAACAAATGTCAGTATTAATATTTGAACAGAGCTCCATTGTTTCTCTTCCACAAATAAAGCACAAATGATCTCATTCTGATCTTGCTTACCCTGGGATAAAACAAGTAGTTTCACTAGATGCAAGCATTACACCAGTGTAAAACTGCTAAAATTATATGAAAACTGGCAGTGACAGAGTAATGATAATAAAAAAGCATCAGATCATCCTTTGAATTGTAGAATCTTAAAAGGGTCTGTTGTTGACACACAATTTTTAGCTAATGAGTGTTCAGGCTTGGTGGCCCCCCAGCCTGTGTTAGTGTGACACATATTTGAGAGGGTCTTGTGCACTGGATTAGGAATCAGCTGTCATTAAGGAGCGTTTCGCAGTGTAAAAGGTTCCCGGGTGAGATGGTGCGCACGAGAGGCAGCCGTGGGGATTGAACTGGCTGGTAGCAAGCATTTGTATTTACCAGTCTGGTTAACTTCAGATCAGCCTTCCAAACATTTCCATGGAAACGAGGGAAGTTTTGGTTCACTGTAAGTGGCTTAATTTACTTTCTAACAGTATTAAAAATAGAATACTAAACAGAGGCAAAACTAACTCTGAAACATATTTGTGATAAAATGATTTTAATCAGTCATGGCACTTAGGGATTGTTTTTCTATACCTCCTGCCTGCAGTTATGGGTGAAGCTTTCACTGAGCAGTTGTTTCTTGAATCTGCCAACAGTGTGAACAAACTAAGTCAGGAAAGGAACAGTGGAATAGTTGAGGGTCTTAAATCTTTGGTTTTGGTTGAAAACAATGTAATGCCTTTCTGGTGTGCTTTCCTGTGGTTTTTCTTTTTTTTTTTTCTATAAGGCAAGGAATTTGATATCTTGGAATGTGCTTATGTCCTGGAAAATTCTTATATATCTACTGTTTTACTGGAATGTCGTGTGTAAGTTTTGATATGACAGAACAGTCACTTGTCCAGTCAAAGAGATACATGACATATTGATGTAACATAGAGGTGCTAAAACTGTATTTTCCTCTAGCATTGGCATTTTTGAAGTCATGTTATAGACAGTTGTTGCAAGTAGATTTTTTTTTTCCTGGATTTCTAGAAAGAAGTTCAGACTTTGATACAAATAGAGGTGCATCAGAGTGGAAACATGTAAAACAACGAACTGAGGGGAACTGTAAGCTGCCTCAGGAGGGTGAGGCTCTTGCTCAAAGTGCCTGTCTGTCTCCCAGGATGTATACACTTAAAGGCAAAGCCTTACAATGACTCAGGAGGTGTTTTCCAGTGAAAGTGATTCTTACTTCTGTAATGCTGATAATTGGTAAATGTGTGAACTGCTTGAAAAAGCCCCTTAGCTTTAATTATGCATGAATAGTGATCAGTCTGGAAATCAATTTGGCTGACTCACATTCAAAATTTAGCGTTGTTCTCTGAATTTCAATAACTGAGTTTTTATCTAAAGTTATATTCTAAGAGTAGTGAGAGGCGGCAGGGAAATTGGCTTTGATGTTTATCTGAGCATTGGAAATGAGTACAGTCTTGCATCTATAACATCAGAGAGGAGATGTTCCTTCCTTCTGTGGTACAGAGCTGACAGTGCTGTCCATACTAATGCTTAGGTCCTCACTGGGCACTTGTGCATCTGCCAAGTGGTAAGGTCACCATTTTCCACATGGGACACTGATAGAAAGAAATACTCCATGATTTTTTCAGTGTCACAAAGGCTTTTTGCATTTGAGGGAATTAAGTTTGTGTTTTCTTTTTCACACTTTTCACTTGGCCATGACAGATGAGCTCTGCCTATCGGGTCTACCTAGAGAAGTAACACAATGTCACCTACTAAACTGCAGGAATGTTCTGGTTATAAACCATAACTAAGAATTTCTGTTTCCATAGAAAAGACAGTCAACCTTAGTTATTAAAACATATTGTAACAGGTGGCTGGGGTTCCAGCTCTTTTCCATACCTCCCTGGACAGGAATGTGTGCAGCTGACTGGAAGCAGCTGTGTGTGAGCTTAGGGAATTCTGACCTGCTGGCAGCTCTGTGAGTGGCTTCAATCAATAGCAGCAGCGGATGGAGACATATAAAGACAATGTGACTAAAATACTCTCCTCAGTAACTATAGAATTTGGAAGAAAACTACGTGAATACATTGACAGCATGTTGGTATGTTGCAAGGCAGAAAATCTGAACAGACTGGCCGCTGATCCTGCTGATGTAGGCTTAAAAGTGAGCATAGAGTGTAATGCTTGAAAGTAATTTGAGGTTTTGTGTAAACTCTCCTCTAACTATTGGAGTCAGAGGCAATAGCAAAGATGCATTAAGTTTCATATGAAATGAAAGGTCGGATGCTTGTCCTAATGAGCACAAAGAAAAGGTTTGCAATGTAGAAAAGAGCTTAGAAACCAGAAATCCATAGTATGCAATGAGATACTGTGAGTATCCCCAGATGGGACCATTCATGTGTTTAAAAGACACAAGCTTACAGGCAGCAACCCATCCTGTTTGAATAAAAAAATTTTAATGAAATTTTTTTTTGCACCACAAAATATAATTTCTCATTTTTAACCTGTGTTGCTATAGTGACTTGTTTCTCTGTTAAATCTTCTTTATGTCCTTTACAAACTGAGATCCTAAGCTTTCCCTGATAAGTGTGTGGGTTGGAAACAGAATGAAAATTATTTTCTGCATACTGCAGTCATTTGAGTAGTGCTGCTGATGTAAAGGAGAGAGATTGTAAGCTTTCATTATTAAATTGTACCAGAAGCAAAGTAAGCTGTGGAAATGCTCTGAGTGGAACAACAGAGCACTGAAAAGTTACAGCAGTCCTCAAATGGTTCGGAAATAGAACAACTGGGGAAGGTTTAAAATGTGTGGGGTTTTCTGTGTCAACAATAGGTGTGAGCAAAACACAAGTCAGTCAGAAGGTAGCTTTGTTCTTGATGATGGATTTTGGAGCTCTTGCAGTTTTAATAATATCCAGATATCTCAGGCAGAGGCTAGCTGTGAAGGCATTATATAGAAATCTGAAGTATATCAAGCTCCAAGAAAAATGATATTGTCACAGAATGATTTTCTTCCTCCTGGTGCAGGCCATGAGGTGAAGACAGCAGCATTAGAGATGAGGGCTTTTCCATATGGGCAAGGGGCAAATTTGCAATCTGTTTGGTGATGAGGTAGAGCTCATGTTAGTTTTAAGGGGAACACAGGTGAATATGCAGATGTGGTGGAATGATGAATAAAGAGCCAAGACTGCAACAGAGAGCAGTTGAGTACTGGTTTGTGACCTTACAGTGTGACTAAGTATCTGCAGTCTTCAGAGAGATTTCTGGGGTCCAATGTCAGCATGGGAAGCTGGATGAGGGGACTAGAGTGATTGTAAGATCTGCTTCTCCTTGTCCTCATCCTCTCAGGGCTCCAGGCAGCATCATGGGACCATCCACCAGCTCCTTGGCCTTCAAGGAACAGGAGGTTCTTTATCTGTTGTCTGCACTCTGGTTTCCTGCCAGTCTGTTTTTGAGCCTGTAATTTTAAGCTTCTTCCTTTTTTATGTTTCACCCAGTTTTTTTCTACCAGTATTCTTTCTGCTCATGGTTTGTTTTCCATTTAGCTTTCCTGGAAGGGCTTGGAGGTTTTTCTCTGTAAGAAAAGTGTCTGCCCCATTTGCTAGGCATTTGTAACTAAGCACGCTGCTGGTTAGTCCTCATTGTTGATCAAATCAGTAGATCATCCACAATAAATAGAAGATTGAAATGCTTCTCTTTCCTAAATTGGTTTCTGGGATTTTGTCTACTAAAGGAATTAATTTCTGATGGCAATTATTGTTCCACTTAAAAATAATTAGCTTTATCTTCTACTTAGAAAATATAAATTAGGCAGCACTCTTTGACTTGATATTCTCAGGAGCACAGGGAAGCTAAACTCACTGGTATTCAGATTTCCTATTTATTAGCTTAAAAACTGCTTCTGTAATCTGTCTAGGAATGTCTGGGGGGGGAAAATAACAATTTATAGTTATAGAAAACCATATATTTTCTAACAAAATGCATAATTTAATTTTAGCTGACCATAGGCATGGATTTCACAAGCAGGGATCTCAGTGCTTTATTTCCCTTTTTATTTAATTTAAAAAGGCTTTTTGTTGTTGGCTGCTGTCATGGAGTGAAAGCACAGCTCTTCCAATTCCCTGCTCCCGCTATGAACCATACTCAATTGTACAGGTCCCTGAATAGGTACAAAGTAACTTATACCTTTGGTAATAACTTATGTTCAGGTACTTCAAAGATTTCTTTAAATTTGTTTAAATGTTTTGAGATCATCTTTAACACAGGAGAAACCTCTGGCAAAATTTATTAACCTTTGATATACATTCCTCATTTTGTTTGCATTCCTCTTCTAAGTTATCAGTTTCTAACTTAGTTTTTCAATTTGAACCTCTGAAACAGAGATATGAGGTCAGACTTTGCTGATGCAAACTGACTTCTGTTAGTTCCTAGCATCTGATAATCTGACTTCTTACATCTTCTATAGATTTTCTCAAATGAAGTGGTTGTGGGTTTTTTTCCACTCTAGAACTTTATTTTCAGTTGTATTAGTAACATCTGGCATTAACTTTATCTTTCTGTGAGAGGCAATTGCTAGTTCTGAATGCAGCTGTGAACAAGCACAGTACCCTTCACTTCAGCTGAGGTATGTTTACTTTTATCGTGGCAAGCTGTCAGGGTAGAGAGCAAAACCTGATTTAGATTTAACATTAATGAGGTGATGCTGTGTATCACTTCACAGCTGAGGACTTTTCAGGCAGTATTAGGAAGCTCCTACCTTCCCCACTTGCGTTTGCAAATCCTATAAAGCAAAACAGTCCATAGTTCTTGCCTCTGAAAAAATGGAGTAATGCCAAGAAACAGTGAGCTAGAATGAATCTGACAAATACGGAAAATCTCACTGGAGGTCTGTCTGTACTAACCATTAATCCTAGTGGTCTCTGCTGTCAGGAATGGATCAGTGTACTTTTAAAAGTCATGATTATATTCAGAAAAAGTGTCTTAGGGAAAAAAAAAATCAGCCATCAACCTTTCTTCATAGTGCCGAATTTTGTATGTTGAATCATATTTGCCCATTGCAATGCCAGTGTCTTTTTGTCTTACTGGTCCTGCTTAGCTGGAAAAACTGAGAGAGGGAATTGAGTTTTGTTTTTTCCTTGTGTGGTTAGTGGAATATTTTATGAAGTGTCAGGTGCAAGGCCAAATGTCTTGATGGCATCAATGGGCCTATTACTCTAAGAGCCTTTACACCTGGACTTAGTATGGAAGAGATGTGGCCTCATTCAGACTGTGTGCTGATTTTCAGGGATGACTTTAAAACCAGCGGTACAAAGTTGTGAAAAGGAAAGTGAAGGACAGAGTTGAAAATGCTGGAGAAACATGTGAAGTGATTCCCCATCAGTCACTGACTGCTACCCATGAAGTTGTGCAGAATTTTGCTGGGTTAGGCTGTGATGGAGTGAAAAATGGAATAAAATGGGCAAGGAGAAAGCCCAAAGGGTTACAGAGGATGGTTGTATTTTAGGGAAGAAATGAAAACTCAGATAGGGAACATGTACCTAATTTTGTAATATTATGTAATATAGCACTTGAGGTTTCTTCTGGAGAAAAGTGACATTGCAGCATATCTGAAATTTACAGAACAAGACCAGATGCTCTGTGTAAAACACTACCACTGGAGCTGCAATCTTTGCCAAGGATTGGGGTTTCTGTGACATGAAGTGGAGCCTGCAGCCATTGTTCTGTGGTGGGCTTATCCCTGCAGTGTAGGCTAACCCTGGAGGAATTGAGCCAGACTGACTTTGGCCAAGGAGAGAAGAATGGGGCCCCTACAGTCATTCTACAAGTTCAGAGATGGAAGTTTTTAACTTAGAAGTATTTTTCCTGTTGCAGTTGGGAGAAAGAGGATGAGTGTCTCCTTCAAGCTGGAGGCCTGGTTTTGTTCAACAGTAGGTTTAAATTAACCTCATTGTAAGTGGGAGCTTGATGGCTTTAGTGCAGGCATTTGTCTGTTTAGTTAAGATGGCTTCTTCTGTTCCACTGCTGCTAATTAACATCCGTCATTAACTGGTCCAAAGCTTGCAGCTCTATTCATTTAAATGATTTTTAATGGGAACTGCACCCATTGAGACATTGGGTTAAATGTCAGTTTAATTGAGGGTGTGTTCATTATTTCACTGTAACTGGGGCTCTGTTCATCGGTTGAGATAGGTAAAGGTTTTTCCATGTTCTCACTAAATTATTTGCTGAAACTGTGATCCTGAGTATGTTCAATTAACAGAAAGCCCATCAACACTAGAGGAATTCATTAAGCAAGTGGGAGTAATAGACAAATGGAAGAATAATCTTTCAAATTAAATTAGGTACGAGCATGACTATTTAGCTATTTAAGCTGATTTCTTCTAAGAGGTGCCATTTCCACAGCTCTAGAAAATGAAGTCTTTATCCACTGAGGCAATGCAACACAGGGAAGCAGCATCACAATGGTGACAGCCTCTGGCTTTGAATGACACCCGGCAGATTGAACCGGGGAGCTCCAGAGTTGAAAGCAAGAGTTGGTACCACATGAGCAGAAGACATTGCCAGCTTGCTTTGCCTGACTTTGTAGTGCAGGATGGGTGAATGACACAAGCCCTCAACCCTCCCCTTGATGATGAGCCTTACCTTGGTGGTGTGTTCCCCTAGAGAGAAGGGGCAGTGCCACTGCCTTGCCACTTTGGCTGCAGTGTTTCTGTAAGGAATCCCAGCAAGTGGCAGTGGGCACATGGCAACTGTCTGGTAGTATTTATCCAGCCACAGGGCTGCAATCCCAATAATTCTTCTCCATCTGTACATTTCTTTGGAGTTATATAAGTAGGAAATGGTAAATGTATGAAGCCAAAAATATGAAAGAATACAGAACAGATGAAGTGAGAGATTTTGTCTTAAAATAAAAATTTCTCTTCTGAGTCTGATTTAGGCTTTCTTCAGTCCAACTGGCATTCTTTACCTGCCTTCAACAAAGTCTGCAGCGGCTCATACTGAGCCAAATCTCTGTATGTGCCTCTGCGCTCAGTGACCTTCAGCTGCTTGTGATGACATTGACCTCGTTCCCAGGATGCTCTTCCCCTTTAGAGACTCTACCATCTCTTGAATCACATTCTTTTGGTGATCTTGTCACATTGGAAGTCACATGTTTTCAAATGTTGTCACATTTTGAATCACATTTTGTCATCTTCTGACCCTTCTCTGTCATTCTGTGAGAATGACACAAAGGCCTGCCCTTTTTTCCTTTACTCCTTTTTCCCTTGCTTCTTAATTCTGTTGTCCACAAATACAAATTTATATTATCACGTCTGTGTTGTTGGGGCACAGCTTTGCCTGCCTAATCCAGGCCATTTTTGTTCTGTCCAAACAGTGGTCAGGGGTTGCTTTTCTGACACGTCTGACTGACATCTAGAGATCATGTCTAGCTACACTGACACATGACTCTTGATAATTCATAGAATATGGAACTGTTAGAAAATGACCTCTAAGGTCATTGAGTCCAGTCATTAGCTCAGCACTGCCAAGCCTGCCATGAAACTATATTCCCAAATGCCTTTTGAACATTTCTGGGGATGATGATTCCACCACTTCCCTGGCCATCAGTTCCAGTCCCTGACAACCCTTTCAGTGAAGGATGTGGGCTTTTTGGAACTCTAACATAGCTAAAGTCTTATTCAGGCTCTTATCACCTGACATCTCACTTAAGGTGATATTCTCTTCTCCAGCCTTCTTCCACTTAATTTAAAATTCACACTCAGAGGCATTGTCCTATCCCAGTACATTGACAGCATCCCCTCCTTCCTGCATTGTTCCGTTAGTTCCTCTGTCTTTGTTTTTACAATGTAATCTTGTTTTCATTTTGAACAACTTTCTTGTCTCATCCCCACATGGCTTGTCTTCTCTTGTTCATTTTAAATGTCAGCTCCCATCTTTGATGTACTGATGATGCCAGCTCCCTTCCTCTTGTTTTTACATCTTCAAATCATCACCTTTCCCATGCTTACCCCCATGTTTGGAAGGAGCTCTCTGAAAAAGCAACAAAGCAACTTTTAAGTCATTTTAGAAGTATTTTTTTTCCTGTGATGCATTACAGAAACCTTGACAAGTTGATAGTGTGCCAAGGCAGATCATTTTCATGCTGACTGATAATTTGTGTATTCCCTGGCTGTCTGGGAGCCTCAGGTGTTTTCTGTTTCAAACAGGGATGTTCTTTTTGAGTTACCTATCTCAGCAGGGCTCTAGTCCATGATCTGAGGGACACTGTAATAACCAGTGCTTTGTTCTAGGCACAGATGAAGAATCATCTCAAGCCTGTGCTGCTCTGTCCTTCTCCTTTCCTCCTCTGTCCTATTCCTTACTACAGCTCTGTTCACCTCAGCTTCATAATATTGGTGATATAACCAAGATGAGGCCATGTCTCCTAGAAACTAGCAAGTTGGACATCACCTAATATAATTTAGGTGACAATAGTATTACCTAAATAAACAATATCATTTGTTTGGTAACTGTTTGCCATGGTTTCAGCTGGACCCAAGCCAGAGAGAAGTAAGAATGGGTTTTGTAGAGCAGTGAAGAAGTCTTTGTAGCTTAACTGATTACAGCAAATGACTTATAAGGGACTGGTTTCTGCAGAAGTGGTTTTCACAAGAACTTTCATCTGCTTGTTTTCCAGATGTGGGAGAATGGGGCCTGAGCACTGGGGACACTGTGTGCAGCTTAAGGATAAGATCTTTTCAGAAGGTCTGTAGTTGTCCCAAGCAAGCAAAAAAGCAGGAGCGTGTATCAGATAAACAAGCACCTTGGAAGGTTGATTGCAGAATGAGAAACCCTTTATATTTCTCATAGAAGAATATAATTGATATAGAAGCCTTCCATTTTGTGTTAGGTACAATTAAAATACTTTTTTCCCTTAGGTAGCTCTAGCCAGTGACCAGTCTGTCCATGTGAATCTGGCAGCAGATCTCTTTCATGGCAGATGCCTTCAACTTCAGGATGTACTCAGAGCATTTGTCCAGGCACGTTCTGGTGGGTGCCATAGCTGAAGTGTCTCATGAAGGTGCTGATCATCAAAGGTCTGAGGCTGAATGTCAGGATGTCATATTTTAACCAAAACAATTTCAGGGGGGAGTTAGTTTTGTAGAGGATGTAAAGGAGGGAGGCCTTGATTAGGATGTTTCATCAAAGGATTTCCAGAAAAAAAAATTCTCTGAAATTGGCACAGAAATACAGCGTATGATATCTGACTGAAGTCACTGGATAAGAGTCTAAATTTTGAAGGTAAAGGAAAGTGCTATTAAAACCTCCCTGGAAGTCTTCTTGCTTAGTTGAAATTAAGTCATCTCTTCTTTTTACTTCCAGAGTGACAAAGCCATTTGGGTTTTATTGACCAGTGTCTTGATCTGCCTGACATTTCCCAAGATTAATGTGTCTGTTGCTCAACAATGCATATGCTTCATGATGCATCACAATTAACCACTGCTGCTTGGTATGACAAGGAGGGACTCTTTTTATCTGCATGACTTCTATCTGCATTTCAAATGAAAAGTAAACAGGCAGATCCCCTATCTTCTTCTCTCATCTACCTTTTTGAAGTGGAAAAAAGAAAAAAATTGAAATTCATGCTTAGGTTCCCAGTAAAATGCACAATATTTTGCAAAGGAAATTGATCTGGAAATATAAACAGTAGAAAAGAATTAATGAAACCCCACAATGTATAAGATACAGAATACATAAGCATCACCCATTATTACAAATACTTGACTTTATAGCTTTTATTTATTTGTATTGATAGGAATTTCAAATTAATATTTATAAGCTCTTTTTAGTTCATTTACAGGGGTTCTCTGTGTGCTTTCAGTATAAATTACCAGGCTAATGCTGTTATTCAGGATTACCAAAGTAAGCACATTTTTTAAACTCAATGGAAGTTTCACATTTTGACCCAGTTTTCAGGGATGTACTTTTGTGCTCAACTTGAAATTGTGAGTGATCCATTTGTCTTTAACAAGACTTTTCACATGTGTGAAGTTAAACTTGTGTGCATTTGCCTGAAGCCATAGAATTTTTGTCATAAGTTTACAAACATCTCAGGAACTGGCTCAGTTAGAAATTTTTTTACTGTTTTATTTAAACTCAGTAGCTAAACATAAACCACTAATACATATTCAAATTTACCTAATAGTTCTTTGAATAATTCTGGCACAATTTCATACAGGAATTTTGATTTGATCAGTGCTTGATTCCTTTAATGAGATCGCTAGCAGAAGCAGTGACCAGAAATAGTGTTCTTGTGAAAACAGGCATATACAGTGTCCTTCTGTGTGTCTATTTTCTGAAAGTATTTTGGATCCAGATTCCTCTACTCATGTTATGGAAACCTCCAATAGCTGAGAAGTTTAAGAAATGCCTTGAGCTCAATTTTGTAATATTATTGTCTTGCTTTCTTTTTTGTTTCCTCCCATATACTCCCTACTGCCTTTTGTAATTTTGTTTGCTTCTGGTCTTTATAAGGTCCCTTGCTGACAGCCAATTTTCCCTTCTCCAGGGAGTATTTCAGCTGATTCTTGGTATTCTGTATGTGTGAAATGTATCTGAATATAATAATCTATGTCACAATAAAACCAAAACAGATGCCACAACTGGTACATCTGTAATAGGGAAGAACATGGCTTCATTGCAGAAGATACAGTGAAGATTTCTGCTCCATGCACATTTGTAATAAGTTGACAGGATAAAAGAATTCCTAAAAAATAGGACTGTAAACAACACACAGGTTTTTATAAAGCCTTTTACATAAAACGGTTAGTGAAGCCTGTTTTAATACTGTTCAGGACTGGCCATTTTGTTGCAAAAATGTGATAGCAGAGCTTGAGTAGTACCATATTGTTGAATGAGTTGACATAATATGAATAAGGGATTGAATGAATTGAGATTTTTCATTTAGAAATGAGATAAATAAATGTGAAAGGATCCAAAACCTCAAGAAAGAAGTTGGATTGTTTTTTAGCTTGAAATAGGCAACTTTGCCTAGGTAAGAGCTGAAAATTGTGAAACTATACAAGCAATTGTTTTATGTAATGGAAAGTGGCCACAGTAAGAAATAAAAGCCAAATAAAGTAAACAAAAAACAAGATTGCACTGTTTGTGTGCATCAAAAATATTGAGAGTTACTATGGAGGGAAATGATCTGAAATTTTGTGCCTCATGCTTGAGCCTGCCCCGAGCAGACACAAGGATGGGGACAGGCTATGCCTCCTCTGCCCACCAAGAAGTTCTTTTCCTACTCCTAAGGAGTCTCTGACTGGTCACACTCAGATGCTGCAGAGTCAGGACTGGGCTTGGTGGTCTGATAGTGTATTGTAGTCCCTGTGAATGATTAAACAAGCGATCTTTAATGTGATATGCAGCTGTTTCAATTGAGTGCTCAAATTTATTTTTCTGTGGTATAAATTAATAAAGGAAGTGTATGGAAATTATTTTAGACTGAGTATCAGGACAGTCCTCTTCTTTAGATAAACAGGAACAAACATGGTCTTCAACTTTTATTGGAATCAATTGACTTCCTGCTCTAATTAACCAGATATTAAACTCAGAAAAAAATATTCTAAAGTAAATAATGAAATTATTCAATCTGTATTTTCTGTCTATGGGAAGTGGGATATGAAGACAAGAACTTAACCAAGTTGAGTTCAAGAGCTCCTGAATCTCAGTTCCACCTCTGCCTTTTGTGAAACATTTGAAGCAAATTGCTTTGTCTTTGGGCCTGTCTTCTTATGGCTTGTACTCCTGAGGTCCAGAATCAAAGACATTGCTCTTTAATTTCAGCATGTCTCTTGGAAATCTAAGTGTAAATACCCAGGTGCTTTTGTTTTTAAGCATCCTTTAAACAATTTTGATAGCTTTTTACACAAAACCATTAGGTTGTGGGTGATCTGCATTCAAGGTAATGTGTCCAATTTTTTGCTACTTATTTAAACTCAGAACAATTCAAATTGTGACCCTTTGTTATTAGCACACCTGGTATGCCAGGTTCAGGAATTAGTAGGTAAAGTCTTTTACATGCTTATATACATAGGTAAAGATGGAGGTTTCATTTTCATATTTTCTGATAGTGTTATTTCTATGTAGTGGGAATAGTAATTTCAAATCAGTGCATAATATTTCTGACAAGGATGAAGATCTACATAAATCTGACAATTCTGGAATAAGAATAATGGGATATATTATCAGGTTGTTATTGTTTTGCTTATTTTTTCAATTTTCACATAAATCTAATACTATTAAAATACCAAGTACAGCAAGCAGGTTTTTCAGTATTCTTAAAGGGGTTATGGTTATCATTTATCAAATAAGATGTCAATATCTGGTGTTATTTTTGGGAAGTCTCAGCTTGTACTGTAGTACTGGCAGACAAAAACACCTGTGATAGGAAACTTTTCTTGGCCATATATACATGCATACATTAGTCTGTGATGTTCACTCCACTTGTTGACATTTGTTTGAGCACTGCAGGGATATTTCTGGGAACACTTATGACAGGACAATTGAGTTTCATCATAGAATCTTAGAATGGCTTGTGTTGGAAGGGATTATCTATTCCAACCTTCTTGCCATGGGCAGGGTCACCTTCCACTAGACCAGATTGCTTAGGCCCCCATCCAACCCAGCCTTGAATACTTCCAGGAGTGGAGCATTACCCTTATCTTATATTCTGTTGACAGCTTTCCAATACTATTAAAGACATCACAGAATTGATTTTCTACCCTTATAGGCTTCTGTCTTAGAGCATAAGCTCTCATAATGAGCCTGAGCATTTGCTGTGTTTTCAGCCCTTGAATCAATACACTCTTTCCCTGAAACAATTACAAACCTTATCTTTTCAAGATTTTCCTTTATCCTTATGTCAAGCTCCTGTAAACCTACAACTAGAATAATTTCTCTGCAGCATAATCTGTGGTTCCTTGTCTGTGTGGAGTGCAAGTATGTCTTCTCTTCAGATGGCTTCAGGTATTGCATTAAACTCCCTTGTCATGCTCAATTAATCGTTAAAAAACTCACTATGGCCATTGGGTGCAAATGCCTCTCCAAAAATGGCATGCTAAAATTTGCTTTTTGGTATATTTTGGCTTCTGTTTCTCAAAAGTATGGAAAATCTTTCCAAAGGTGACAGAGCTTAGAACTGTTTTTATGTCTGTTTTGGTTCAGCCCTCAGCACTGGTTTTGCAAATTCCTTCTATCTGAGTCTGCAGATTCCTCTGGAGGGATTTTTTTTAATTGTCTGTTTTGTCTTCTTTTCCTTCTACAACTTGCACCTGGGTTTTTTGTGATCTGAAATGCTGGTAATTATATATATATATATATTTTTTTTAGTTTGATAAATCTCCTATTTTCCCCCATTTGGAGCTCTTGTTCCCAATTCAGTCTGATGTTCAGAATTAAGGATTTCACAAGTCCTTCAAAATTGCACATTTGCCTCCACAGTATCAAATCTGTTATAAATTATTCAACTATTTCCTCTTTCCTCTGAGTTCTGTTATGAAATGTATCTCTCTCAATAGCTTCATTTGTGTCTAGAAGTTCAATATTCATGTTTGTGCTGCACATTCTGATAAATGATTTTTCTCTCCCTCAGTCACAGGCTAATGTACAAATCT
Organism: Scytalopus superciliaris; assembly: GCA_013400415.1. Lineage (NCBI taxonomy): Eukaryota > Metazoa > Chordata > Aves > Passeriformes > Rhinocryptidae > Scytalopus > Scytalopus superciliaris. Next base: position 406,827 of record VXBX01002562.1, read on the forward strand.
AGTACATCTGTGCTGAAGTAATCTGAAAAAAATCTGCCTGTTCTTATCTGTTCTTGCCAAACTCTGGCTTTAACTTTTTTTTTTTTGTTTCCTCCTGCCTCTCTGGAGAGCTCCAGTTGCTCAGGAGTTTTTGCTGCTCTTATTCACTTGTCTTACATGTAATCTTTAATTTCTGTGGCTGTACCCCCAGTGTTGGGTTGTTGGGGGTGTAGGTGTGCATATGGTGTCATGAATTTTTAAAATTTGAGTTAGGCTCTTAAATACTAAATACTTAAATCTTAAGTAATACAGCAAAAAAGTTAATAGATGATAGAAAATGTTTCTGCAGAAGGAAAAAAAAAGGATTTTGCATGGGTTTGTACCATACACCAATCAGTATGTATCAGAGTGTGAAAGGGATGTAATTTCTCACACTGAGAAATTAAAAGGTACAGTTATCACTTCAAAACAATAAAACAACAAAAAGATTCTGTACTTAATTTAAAATTTTATGCGTGGTTTTAAGCAAATCTGTTCATAGCATCACGATTGAAGCTCTTATTATTACACAGAGACAACCTCAAGGAGAGGTCAACAGTAGAGAGCAGACTTACTGGCAATTTTTAGGAAGGAAAGTTTTTCTTGTAGAAAATATTTGTTGGATAGGATCCTGATGAGCCAGGTGCTTACTGGTCTGAACTCTTCAGCTTGAGCAGCACCTACTTGTGTGTGCACTTATTCCTTCCCTTGTCTTCTATTTAGTCATATGCTGGGCAGCAGCTAGTACCCAGCAGGTTTCTGGTTTCCTTGTGTTGTTGCTCACCACGTTAATGAGCAGGCAGCTCATCCCCTGTATAATTCCTATTATCCTGCCAAAGAAGAATCAGGGGATTATGCATTCTGCCTGCAGGACAGCAGGGAAGCCAAAAAATGGATTTTGAACTTTAGGAGTCACAGAATAGTTTGGGTCAGAAGGGATCTTAAAGATAATGTAGTTCCAAGCCCCTCCCCATGGGCAAGGACATCTTCCACTAGACCAGGTTGCTCAAAGCCCCATCCAACCTGGCCTTGAACACCCAGGGATGAGACATCCACAGCTTCTCTGGACGACCTGTTCCAGTGCCTCACAATCCCCTCAGTAAAGAATTTCTTTCTTTTATCTAATCTAAGCTAAACTTGTCCTCTGTCAGTTTAAAGCTATTTCCCCTTGTCTTATCATTACATCCCTCTGCAGCTTTCTTGTAGCCCCTTTTAGGTACTAGAAGGTGCTAGGTGGTCTCCCCAGAGCTTTCTCTTCTCCAGGCTGAACAGCCTCAACTCTCTCATAGCAGAGATGCTCCAGTCCTCTGATCATCTTTGTGGCCTCCACAGGACTCACTTGAACAGGTCCACATCCTTCTTATGTTCAGGTCTCCAGAGCTGGATGCAGCACTCTGGGTGGGGTCTCATGAGGGAAGAGTAGAGTGGCAGAATGACCTCCCTTGATGTGCAGGCCATGCTGTTTTTGATGCAGCCCAGAACATTGTTGGCTTTTCTGGGCTGTGAGTGCACATTGCTGGGTCATGTTGAGCATCTTCTCAAACACCCCTGCATCCTTCTCCTCAGAGCTGTTGTCAATCAATTCTCTGTGCAGCCTGTGTTTTTCTTGAGATCACCCTAACCCAGGTGCAGGACCTTGCACTTGGCCTTGTTGTACTTCATCAGCTTCACAGGGGCCCACCTCTCAAGTCTGTCCAGGTCCCTCTTGACATCCCTTCTCTCCCGTGTGTTGGTGACACCACACAGCTTGATGTGATCATCAAACATGCTGAGGGTGCACTCAGTCCCACTGTCCATATCACCAGTAAAGATGTCAAACAGCACTGGTCCTGGTATGACCCCTCAGGATCACCTCCCATTTACATTTTGAATTTTCTTCTACTCCTAGCACTGTTACGGCAATCAGATTTTTTCGTGTCATTTGTTGAGAGAAAATGTTACATGTGATGATGGATTTCTGTTTTCCAGACAGCTAAGTCTGTGATTGGCTCTTGGAAGCTATATTTGTGTTCTGTCTTTGGGAAAATATTTTGGAAACATCTGTAAAATGCTATTTCAAATGTCTGTTTTTTGGCTCATTACAGATGAATGTCTTCACCAAATTTAAACTGAAATAAAAACCTTGAGCAGTTTAGGACACATAGATTTGTTTGTGAAAAAAGCAGACAATATTTGCCTCTATTTGCTCCCCGAAAGATTCATGTGATTTTGTGAAGAATGAGAGCTTTTTATACCTATTTCTTAACAATATCATGTGTGGTTGAATCATCTTGTTGAATGCTTCCATTATGTGGCAGGGAACTATTAGAGTTATGGACAGTCATTGATGCAGCATTTAGAAAAAGTTGCTAAGGAAAAATCTCTTTTGAAATATGAATTGATGGCAGCTTTCAGGCTGTAGGTTCTAATAAATGAGCAGTGTATGTGAAAGATCATGAACTGCTAATATTATCTTGTACGTAAACCTTGCTATTTGTCAGCTAAGCATGTTTCCAATGCTGTCAGTTTATATTTAACAAGGAATTTTGACAGCTTGTCTTTTAGATCACATTATTCTAGAAGAAGCATATTTATATTGAACATGATGTGAAATATTAAATGTGTGATAACACCAGCAGTTTTGGAGACTTTGAAATGAGTCTTAAGTAGTGGCTGAAGAAGGAAATTAAATGTTATGGCATGCTCCTTTTTTAACGAAATACATTTTCATTGTCCTGGATAGATCATTAAAGGGCCATGTTCTTTGCTGGATAAAAGGACATATGAAATAAATTCAGATCTTCAGAGGGAAGAGAAGTGGCTGCTCATCCCCCCAGTTAATTTTATGTGGTTTTTGTTGAATTAGTGCAGAATCTAGTGTTAATTAAATAATTAAATAATTATCAGTTACTACCCCTTCCTGCCCAATTTCCTTCAATGCACTGTGAATGCTCATTTTTTTCCCTGTGGCTCCTGTACAGATTAGTTCTTCTATGCTAGATATACATAGTCCCAAGAAGACTATTAACTTTTATTTTTAATCTAAGTAAAACAGCTTTGCAACCCTTTCACAAGTGGTGGGGTTAGCTGCATCCCTTATGCATATAAATGCAGTTCTGTGTGCATTAACCTAAGGGCATAATATAAAGATTCTCTGTGGGTTTATTCAGACACTGCTGTCTTATCGATATAGATCCCCAACAGTATGGGTTTCTTCAGAGTGAAACAAGATTCTGCTGAAAAACAAATCAAGATTTACTGGTCTGTCTTTATAAATTCAAGCATCACAAGCCTGTTACATGAATACTGGGTGTAGTTTGAAGGAGCTCCTGTAATATTAAAATTTGTGTCTAAAGCCATAGTGTAGTTTGAGATAGTAGCTTTAGATAATTGAAAATTTCCCAAAGATTCCATCTTATAAAAGTGAGTTCAGACTGATAATATTACCCACATGCACAAATATCTGTTGTAGCTGAGCCCTAAGATAATATAATGTCAGTGAAATGCAAATGTTTCTGTTCTTCTTATTTATTATGCTTGTCTCTTACAGTGTAGTTCACAAGCGTACTGTGGAAGTGAGGGACCCAGGTTGTGTTAGGATTTGCTTAAACCAGATCCCACCCTTCACCTTTTATCAGTTTTAAATTTCTTGCCATTAAGTCCTGCAAGCTCTTCCCTTCTCTGAGCAGGATAAATCCATCACTTCATTAATCATTCAGCAGTTTGGTTGTGGCTGTGGGCAGGCTGCGTTGTGTCACACTGTTCTCCTGCTGCCCTTGATGGTTTCACCAGCAACATAAACCTGCTAATATTTGTAGGGGGCTGAAGTGGTTCCTTAAAAGCATCAGAAGTCCCAGTTTTGGTTGTAATTGAGCAATCTCTCCAGTTTGGTCTCTGTCAAAGTTTCTCAGGGCTCTGACCTGGAGCAGGCAGCTACAGCTGGTGGAGACGAGATGGTTAGAGCCTGTAGGTGTGTCCTTCTGCCCCTTGTATCTGCTGATGGATGCCCATGGGGCAGCCGGATGAAATCTGCTCTTGATGGGCAGACAAATGGAGCTGGCAACCTCTTTGACCATTCTGTGTGGAACTTCTCTGGTTCACACCGTGGAGGTGTGAGTTTTTTTGCAGCATTTTCTATACATGGTCTTCTAGCTTGAAATCTTGCTTAACAGCTACTTTGCTTTTCTGTCACATCAGTCAAGGCTCCTGAGCAGCCATGAGGATTTTCCTGATGGGTCTGTCAGGCCAGTTCCTATGACTTAGTGACTGGGATTATGTCACTTGTTTGGCTCTGCAGCATCCACTTTCAGCTGTGCCTTTTTTGTTTTCCTTGGGGAAACAAACCAGTAAGAATAGCAGTCCAGCATAATACACTGCTTTGCATAATGTCCATCAGGTGTCCCCACATGCTGGTGGCTCGTGGGTACTTTAATTACATCTTCTCAATTAACAGCGGTGTGCTCTGCATGCATTCATTGAATGGAGTCCTAGATTTCCATATTGACTACAACACTGTAGCACTTCTACTTTCTGCAAGGAATTCTCATTACTCGTAAGAACTTGTGCACTCGCAGACCACTATTTGTCAGTTGCCACATCTGAACCTTAATTAACATTGCATTTTTAAGTAGATAATATATACAAAATGGTAATCCTGAGCTGATAACCACCTGGCTTGTGCTTTCTTACCACTGTGCAGCTACTCTGTTTGCAATGCAGAACAGTAAGAGAAATTATAAGTAAATTTAATATACAGGCATAATGCCATCCTTCAGCTTTCTTGCTTGCAGCCAAAGCCACTGCTGGATCCCTTGTTACAGCACTAAGTTTTTTCCAGTTGTCACTTGTTCTTCCCTGGGTTTGTAAATATGTCTACAGATTATTTGCTGCCTGAATCATTATTCTGCAATTTGACAGTCTCAAAGGGAGAAGTCAGCTTCTCATAACACCGAGCAGATTTTTTTTTTTTTTTTCCTGTGTGGTAATAGGAGTAATCTCCATCTCCTTTCCTCCCCTCCTCATTTTTGTGATCCCTCAACCTTTACCTTACACTGTTGACTAGCACCTGCAGAACTTCTGGCAGTACCACATCTGTACTGTTCTGGCCTAACCTGTCTTTAAAGGCTGGTTTACTGTGGCAAGACCCATTTTTATTAGTGATAAACTTTAAGTGACAAGCCATCATAAATAGGTGAACTAAATCCAAACTAGGTCCCATTACTAGAGCTTCCCCTCATAATCTTCCATGCATTTATGTGCCCAGTGTACCTTTGAGACATTTCCTTTTTGAGACATCTCAGCACAAAAAGCATGTAAGTGTCTATCCTGGGCTTTTGCAGAGTTCCTTGGCCAGACTCACATATCAGCCTGGTGAGATCTTGTAAAGTGCCTGCACACACAAGGATGTTTGAATGTGCAGGAGTAACAGGCAATGAGGCAACAGACTCTTAGACTATCATAGCATCATTTCATTTAGATCATTGAGTCCAGCTGTTGACACAGCACTGCCTTGTTCACCACTAAACCATATATCCAAGTGCCACATCCACACACTTTTTGAACACTCCTCAGGATGGTGAGTGTACCACTTCCCTGGGCAGCCTGTTCCAATGCCTGACCACCCTTTCAGTGAAGAGGTTTTTCCTAGTACCCAATCTAAAGCTTCCCTGGCACAATTTGAGACCATTTTCTCATTTTCATGTCACTTGTTACCTGGGAGAAGAGACAGACCACCTTGCTACAATCTCCTTTCAGGCAGTTGTCTTTCTTGGCAGTCAATGGTGGCACATTCAGCCTTACTTTTCTCAAGACAGGAGGTGAGACTTCTCACCTGTGCAAGAGGAGGTGGAATGTAAGCTAAAGCTTAAGCAGGTCCAGACATGAATTCCTGTCACTGGGTAGAAGCTCCTGATTTCCAGGCTACAGACAATTCCAGAAGGAGGCAATCTTGTAATGAGCTGCTGGAAAGACTCCCTCAGTGCCTCTACTAATGTACAGCATGCTGGTCTTGTGCCTTACAAGGACACTTTGCTTTATCTTCCAGACGACATACTTAGTGTTAGGACACCACACAAGGACAGTAATTCTGTCCTCTACTCCTTTGAATGATCTTTCAAGGCATGAAGGACATTCAGCACCCCAGAGATGAGCACTGGGCATTGAACTTGGCTGCATGGAGCTAGGGCTCCCTCAGGAGCAGGGAGAAACATCTGCGTGGTTCTCCATAGGCCTCTGTGAGTGTTTTACACCCCTTTCTCAACCCTCTCTGGGAAAAGCAAAGTGCTATAGATGTAGATCTGTCTCTGCCAGTGTCAAGAGAGGAGAAAAAAAAAAATCTATTGTTAGTTTTAGAATTTGTAACCCACACATAGTGAACTTGCTGTCTGGACCCAGATTTGCAAGTACTCATTATAATGCCTGTCTTTGGGGAAATTTTCAATAATTTATTTTAGATAATGAGTATTATTTTCTTGCATTCATGCTATTATTTGAAATATTGCCTCGTAATTTTAAAAAAAGTAAGTTCAATTCCTGACATAATTTTAAATAATGTTTTTAATTGTACTTTCTGACATGATTTATCATTCCAAGACCTGATAGAATATAATTATCTTGTTAGAACTGTGCCTGGCCTTTTCTTACAGCAAGCATAGCAAAAGGAATATAATAAGGCAGCTTAGCCTACTATGTTTGATTTCATCAAGACATGATAGAAATACTAGCAAAATGATCTTCACAACTTTAATGTCCACAAAATAATTGCCTGTAACATATCAAATTAAATACCAAGGACAGTAGAGGGAGTTAGTGTTGGAATCATTGACAATGCTCTGTTTCCCTGATATCTGTCTAATTTGGTTTTTTTAGGGGCAAAAAGTATTGGTTTTGTATCAATATTTGTATTGTGCTAGAAATAATACTCAAGGAAAGTTCATTGTCTTCCAGGTTTTATGAGTGTTTTTCATGTTCCACTCCACAATTTAAGATTGTTTTAACTGTAAAAAGAATTAGCAGCAGACTTCTCTGTGTGCCTGCACTGTCTTTCTGTATTGTCCTCAGGCTTCAACTGTGACTTCATTCATTCAGAAGGTGACTGCAAAAACTGTTTTAAAATAAAACTTACAAAGTTAATTTTGTTCAACCATGTTTCCTGAGAGGTTGATGTTTTCAGAAGGCTGATGAGCAGTGTATGTTCTTTAAAAGATAATCCTGCATTACTGCAGAACTTTGGAAAGAGAAGACCTATAACAATGAAATTTGTCCTAGGTCTTTATCTGCTAACAGAGAAAAGAAACCAATAAAACTCTGACAAATAATGCAAATCTGGCCACCATATTTTTGGCCCAAAACAGTTTCTGACTGCAAGGAAAGAAATGTCATCAAAATCATGTGAGTCCATGCAAGTTTCCAGTATTGCATTCTTATGTGAAGGCTACTCAGATTGAGATGTAGTTCCAGTTTGGTGTGCCTGCCTTTAGGTGTTAACACATGCTCTGTCTCAGCTCCCATTGTAATGAACAAGAGGTTGAGTCAACACAGTTGTCAGAGTAACTGAAGTGTCTGTGTTCCCAGAGACAGCTGGTTCACCCTCTACCATCCATTAAGTCAGGAGTCTCATGTCATCTTAGATGCCTACCCAACCTATGTTCTCATCTCCAGAAAGGCTCAGCTTTCTGTAAGCCCTGTACCATACCTGCCAACCCTCTGGCTTTAGCATATACTAGTGAAACCAATCTCTGCTGCTCCAGATGTCAGCATCTGTGATATCCAGCCCAACCTTTGTAGCAGATGTGGCAAGCTTACTTTATCTTCAGAACGCACCTCAATTCATAGCTAGGCTTGATAGAGGTCCCTAAAGGTTTTGTCCTATGGTTAATTCTCTGGCTGTTTTACTGTCAGGAGTTTGATGTTGGCCTTGCTTGTCCCTCCACCCAAACCAGCCTGATTTAGCATTTTTTGTGTCTAAGATGGTTGCTCTGAGCTCCTTCTATGCCTTAAATTAAGATGGGATCTTCCTCTGTCAGCAGAGCATAATTATATATGGAGCTGTACTAATTTTTTCTTTGTTCTCTGTGATAAGGCACTGGAGCATATGATACGCCAGTTCATGGGCTGTGGGTCACTTCTGCCATTAGGATTTATACAATGCCCTTTAATTAGCATGTCCCTTTCTGCTTCCTTGGGTTTTCCTGTCAGACATTTTTAAAGATGCTGCAGTAAAATATTATGAATTATTTCTCTTGAAAAAAAAAAAAGTGGTTTCTTAATAAGCACAGTACTATGCTCGTAACACTAATCTTCCTGTGATAAAGATCAAAACTTGGTATAAAAAGTGGTGAACTTGGGGAATATAATTTTTTTTTGGTAAAACATCTCCTCCTGCTATCCTGATGCCTTCTGTAAGCTTTAGGGGACTGAGAGCCCCTTTTGGGAACACATCATAGTAATTATTACCCTAGAATAATCAGTGAAAAAAAAATTTGCAAATTTATTTTGTCTGTGTCCACAGTAGAGCAGTTGGACTAGATGATCTTTAAAGGTCCCTTCCAACTGAAACCATTCTATGATTTATGAATAAATATGTAAAGTTCATACTGAATAGCAACCTAAATGCTGAAGTTAAAAAGAACTTGTACTGAGTCCACAAATGAATCCATTACATGAGAAAGGAGATAATAAGAACAGCAGAGAGATTTGTGACCTCTAAGAACTTGTGTAAGGGATACAAGACTTTCTTCTTCCAGTGGAGACCAGCAAATGTCTATGAATTTATATGAAGTCTCTTAGCTGTTACTAAACCCATGGGAACATGAAGTGAAGCAAATTCAAGCATGACCAATGAAGTCTTTTGATGTTCATTGAAACCTGCAATACAAGGTTAGACCAATTAGTGCAATGACTGTAAATGTTAAGTGTAGACAACTAAAGTCACAGTCACAGTGAAAGGGTTCATTTAAATTATAATTTATTATATCAGAGTAGCAATCTTAAGAATTATGCTAGACATTGTGGCAAATATATTGAAGGGTCAGAAGCCAGAGTTTATGAAAGTACAACCTGTAATAATTTAAACTTGTATAGAAACATTCATTATAAGTGTTTAACAAACATTAATTAATTAAGCTGTGTAACACCCTGCTGTGAGCCTATGGGTAAGTCAAAGCATTCGTATCTCAATTTTACAGAAGGTTAAACTGAAGTGTAGAGAGATATATTTGCCTGAGGTCACACAGCAAGTCAGTGGAAAAACTGCAAATAGAATCTGCAGTCTGAAGTTCTCATTTCCCTGTTTTTGCCACTTACATTGCACTTCCCACTAGTAAAATGAAGGGGAAGAAAGTGGCAACTGAAGTGCTGAGACTTGGAATATAGTTAACCCAGTTTTCTACACATGTCCTTGCCCCCCTTTCCCCCCTGCCTTCCCACAGCTTAGGCATGTATCAAAGGGATGGGTTGGCTTTAAATTATTTGCAACTTTATTTGTTCTCTATCTTTTGTATGTTTTATTTTGTGTGGAAAAGTTGAAATATTTGATATCTTCAGAGTTAAATATAGTTGGGCAGTAAAAGGCAGTGCTCTTGAGTTTCAGGCATGAAACTTCACCCAGTCAGCCTCCATCCCCTGCAGCTCTTGTGGTGCTCTGTGTTTGCCCACTGCATGGACATGGTCCTTTGGTGTGCTCATTGCCCTTGCTTAGCTGGCTTATGGGCAGGCAACCAGCTGCACCAGGAGTGCAGGTGGGAGATGAGGGTGTGGAGGATGGAGCCCCATAGTCACATATGTTTGATATTAGAAAGTACCTCACCAAAAACAAGGACTGAGTTGTGTCTTAGTGACTCTTGGGTTACCTGGGGTTGTGTGCTTTCATAGCAGAATAAAGCTGGTGATTGGTACAGAAGGTGATGCCCTGCTAAAAAGCAGTGCCTTGGGCTGAGCAGATATGTACTTTCATTAAAAGCAGGCTGTGAGGTGTTTGCAGTGAAAGGGCAAGAGAGAAAAGATTAAAGGAAATAAAGATGCTCTGGTAGGTGAATAAACTGGGGAAAAAAGATGGTGTTTTAATGTTGGGTCTTAGCTTTATGTTTAAAGTGTTGCTCAAAAGGGGTTGTGTATGAAGATGCTTCTTTGTAAGGTGAAGAAAAAGGACATGAAGAAATTACTATTAATTTCTTATAGGTTACCATTGGGTTTTCCTAAAAATGCACTTACATGGCCTTGGGAAAGTGTGTCGGATGGAAATTTCTCTCTGGGTTTTAGAGTTTCAGTCAACTGGGTGCTTCTGGGAGATAGCTGATGGGGGATGGCCCCTGGCTGGGTTGCTGAGTATGTGCAGCTATCTCAAAGCCTGCAGGTCCTAAGACATGTTCTGCAAGCACTAGGTTTTCCGTTTACCCTGCCTACTGCCAACCTATTTATGTGCAACAGCAGTGGAAAAGCCTATAAAAGAGCTAGTTTGATTTAGAATTATAGAATGGTACATATTGTTCTGGTTTGGTATATATAACATTTCCATCCATACTGGGAAATTGGCTTGCATCTGGGTCCTTCCCAAGACTGGAGAAAAAAAAAAAGGGTGAAGAAATATGACTTTTTTTTCCTCTGTTGCTCTTGCCTCAGAGATGAAAATATACCTCAAGTTTTGATATGGCATTTTACAGTAAAATTTTGTCAATTTTTCCTAATCATCCCTATTTAAAGATAGTATCTTCAACACTCGAACAATGAATAAAATCACACAATAAATAAATTATATAACTGAATGGTTTTCTGGTATTGAACTCAGTTGTTTAAGTGCATGTTAGAGCCATTCAAAGGTAAGTCTGTTCATAACTTCTGTGACACACAGTGGGGCTGTGAGATCCTCTGATGGGATCAGAATTGCACAGTAATAAGTGTTAACTGCTGTACAGAAACAAGGGAAAATCTCTTCAGTAATGGCTTTGAATCCAACTGTCCACACAATGAATAAAGCCTCATCCTAAATGTATATTATTATTGTTCTCAAGCACTGGAACAGGCTACCCAGGGAAGAGGTTGAGTCACCACCCCTGGAGGTGTTTAAAAGATGTGTAGATTTAATGCTTGGGGACATGGTTTAGTGGTGGACTTGACAGTGCTGGGTTAGCAGTTGGACTTGATGACCTTAAAGGTCTTTTCTGACCTAAATGATTCTATGATTTTATAATACATGCAGAGCAATACACAGTGCTATAAAAAGTTGAAGGTTTCTATAAAAGTTTATAGGAAACTTGATACAAATCATAATTTTTCAAAGGAAGCCATCATTTTCTGAAAGATCTATTCTGAAGCACAGGAAACCTTGCCTTGACCTCCTAGTACTTAGCTGTCAGTTTTGAACATTTAGTAAAATTATCAGTATTTTCTGTTTTCGTAGTTTTCCACCAGAAAATGTCCTGGAATAGGTTCAATTATATGCTTGTTGTCCAGAGGTACAAAGCAGCCAGTATGTGCTTGTGATCCTGCTCTGACTCTCACAGATTGTGCATTGATCTGCAACTCCTGGAACAACCCCAGCTCTCTCAGCCTGTCTTCATTTTTCTGGTCCTCCTCTGGACTCACTTTAACAGGTCCATGTCTCTCCTGTGCCGAGGACCCCAGAGCTGGATGCAGTACTCCCAGGTGGGTCTCACAAGTGCAGAGTAGAGGGGCAGAGTCACCTCCCTCAACCAGCTGGTCCCACTGCTATTGATGCAGTCCAGGATATAACTGGCTTTCTGGGCTACAAGAACACATTGCTGGGTCATGTCCAGCCTTTGATCCACCAGCATGTCCAGGTCCCTCTTGTCAGAGCTGCTCTTGTTCTGTTTATCCCCCAGGCTGTATCAGTACCACAGTTGCCCCACCAGAGGTGCAGCACCTTGTTCTTGATCTTGTAAGATCTCATGAGGTTCCCATGGGCCCTTTGAGCTTGTCCAAGCCCCTCTGGGTGCCATCCCATTCTTCAGGAGTGTAAACCATACCCCTCAGCCTGTTGTTGTCTGCAGACTTGGTGAGGGTGCATTGGATCCTGCTGTCTATGTCATTGATGTGGACACTGAATAGCACTGGTCCCAGTATGGACCCTTGAGGGACACCACTCATCACTGATGTCTGTTGAGACACTGACACCTAGGCCTCCACCTGGCTGCTGTGACTTGTCAAGCCATTCTTCATCATATTTGAAAACTACATCAGCCAGTTCCCTCAGGACTCTGGGATGCATCTTGTTAGGTCCCGTAGACTTATACACGTTTAAGTTCTTCAGGCTGTCATGAACCTGATCTTCTATTACAGTAAGAGGGACTTTGTTCCCCCAGTCCCCATTTTGCAGGCCATCTACTTGAGAGATGTGAGAAGAGACAGTGTCAGTGAAGCCTGCGGCAAAAAATGTTGTTAGGTATCTCAGCTTTCTCATCATCAGTTGTCACTCATTTGTCAGTCTTGCTTATCGTCGTGGGGTTTGTTTTCTTTGACCCTCAATCCAGTCTGCAATTCTTATTTATGACTAAGTGGCTAGAATGTGTAGGCTAATGTGTAGTAATACACTAAATATCATCACTGAACAGGCTTAAGTACTGACTTTGACTGATTGCTTTCTAGTTTTCACTTTAACATAAACTTCACTCACATAGGAAGGGCTGCAGCAATTATTTTTTCTTCTCTGTGCACAGCTATCTGTGTTGAATATTTTATTCTCCCTGCATTTTGGACAGCTGCCTTTGAGGCACATATTCCTAGCTGAGATTTTTGGACATCTCTAGTTGTATTTTGGGTGTATTACAATAAACAATTATGTTGCTATTGTACTGCAAAGTCAGAAGCACTTAAAATATGTTTCTTTTTCATATATCTAAATAACTATTGGACATTAATTACTAACCATTTAATTATGTATTACAGCATGTAGAGTGTTTCAGAACATTTTTGGTGAAAAGATGTAATTTTGCTCAGGTATGTACCAGCTTAATAACGGTTCCTGCCTCAAAGACCTTACATCCTAGATGTACAAAGGATCATAGGACCATTGGATAATTCAGCTTGGAAGAGACCTCAAAAAGTTATTTAGGCCAATAAAAGGGATTTGCTGAAGCTCAAGAATCAAGACAGGTTAATAACAGGAACTGTATTTCTTGCTGCCTACTTTGGTACATGTTCTACCAGAGTATGCTGCTTTTAATAGATTTAGGAACATTTATCAACTGTAGGAAATTGGCAGAAGACTGCTTCCCCAGCTTGCACTGCACTGTTTCACTGCCTGCATGGAATGGAGAACTTGTCCTCTCCTTCTGCAGCAACTCTTGCTGTTGGGTTGGCGCTTATGTTTCTCCCACACCAGAGGCTTATGTCTGAAACTCATGCAGGCCAGGCTTCTAGATTTCATTTTGACTTGAAATATCTTTGTGTTTCCTCTGCAAACTGCAGAAATAAGCCTTGAGCTTTTCCTTTGTTGTCAAATCTTACTCCACCTTTATTAGTGCAGAACCAAGGCAAATATGTGTGGAGCTTGGGGATGAGGTACAGCTGAAATGGGAAAGGTGTTTTTGACTGCTGCTGCGCTGAGGGATGCTAATTGGGGCAGGCTGGAGCTCCCCATGACTGTGAAGCTATGTACCAGCTTGACAACTGGAGCTCTGCCATTTCTCGTGTGGGTCAGTGCCATAGTCCTGCTTTAGCTGAAAATTTGCCTGATTTCAAGGTAGCATTTTACTCCTCTTGCTTTTTCTCTCTCTTATAATGGGTGTTTTACTCAATATGGAAACATTTTTCTTGTAAAAAAACCCCCCACACAACAGAATTGCCTTGGGTGAAGTATGTTATTTAAGCTCTCTTTGGACTGTTTCCATTGGCAGGGCCACTAAAGCCCTTTACTGGCAGGATGGTACAATATCTGATCACTTCCCTGCTACTTCTACTGCCTGAATCAGTTTTCCTTCTTGAAAAACATCCTGCACAATTCGCCTTACTCCTACCTAATAATTCAGACCAGATGGCTGAAGCTGACCCAGCATAATCTACTCCCCAGGATATAAATGATGCTGTTTAGACGTACACCGTAACGTTCCCTTAGTTAAAAAAAGGATTTGCAGCAAGAACTGACTTTATTTTGATTCACAGTGTTCTGCCAGACAGTAGTCATTTGTGCTGGGTTACAGAACATTAAAAGGTACATATCAGACACTATCCTACACATAGACAAAAAGACTGTCCCAAATTACCCAGAAAGGGAAACAGCTTGTGTTTGCGTGTTGCCGTAGACCCCCATTCCACCTTGTCCCTGAATGCCCTGGAAAAGCAGATGGGAGTTATACTGCAAAGCAAGTCAGGGCACTGGCACAGTATAGGAAAAATGAATTCTATGGTTAAGGACCTCTAGAAGGAGGAGGAAAAATCCTAACCTTTCTTTTTATCCTGCAGAATACTTGTTCCTGTTCCCAATTCGGTTCTATAGAAATATGATACACAGAGAACTCAGTCCTTGTGTGATGGGATTCTATGTTGTTAATGCTATTACAGTTAATTGCAAAATTGTGCAGCTATCTGCAGAAACAACAGATAATTACTGCAGATACCAGAATACTGATGCTGTTGCTAAGTCATCTCAAGACATAAAGTGAGGGGGGGAAGGGGGTGGGTGGTAGCAAGGTGTATGTCATGAGGATATCCTCCCTTGTTGCTAAGCACAGATGAAGGTAACAACTTTTGGATTAACCATCAGCACAATGTACTGTCTTCCTGGAGGTCAAAACAGGCTGTAGTGGGAAGGTGTCTGCAAATTCAGTGGATTTTGGATAAGGTTTTGTGCATGGAATAGTTTGCTCTGCTCTGTTAAAAGTGGCCACATGTACTGTCAAATCTCTGGGGAAGCAGCATTTGCTGACACATGCAGTACAACTTCAGGCTAAGTGATGTACAAGATTATCCTTTTAAGCTTAATTTTTTGTGTTCTATAAAATATAGATGGTATCAGAAAGCCTGACATTGTCTTGTTACTGGAATACAGACTTTCCTTTTCTTCCCCTTACTCTTTTAAATGCAAAAGATATATAAGAGATTTTTATCTCCACACCTGCTCTGTTTTCCTTTATTCTCCCTGTCTTCTGAATCCTGAGTTTGATGTCTTGCAAATCTATCCAAGGCCAGGTTGGATGGGGCTTTGAGCGATGTGGTCTAGTGGGAAGGTGTCCCTGCCTAAGGCAGAGGGTTAGAACTATGTGATCTTAAGGTCCCTTCCAACCTAAACCATTCTGGCATTTCACCCCCACTTGTACAGCTGCATTGTAAACCTCCACAAGCTCAAGCTGAGCCTCTCTGCATTTTTCACTTTATTACTTTGGAGAGTCAATCTTTTGATACTCTCTCTCACTCCCTTGCTCTTTGCATCAATTCGGTACGTGCAAAGTGCAGCTGCAGGCCAGCTCATATTAAAGATATACATTGGGGTAATCGCAGTTGCTTGGTGCACTGGGTTGCATGTGCCCTTGATGGCTATGTTTCTGAATTTGCATGAAAGTACTGAAATGCATTTGGTACCTGCTGGTGCTTCTCTGTGTAACTGGAAATCATATAGATGCCAAAGCTGTCTCATGTACTTCATCCAGCCTTAAGGCGCTACCACTGGCTATGCTGATTCACACAGCTGAAGACGAGTCAACAGTATAGAGGGCACCAGGATGCATTAAATAGGAACAAGTCCTGATCACCTTTTCCTTCTGATTTTTAATCACGCTAGTGAGTATCTTGAATAAAGGAGAATGCTTGTAGGAATGAGAGGCTCCTGTCTTGTTCCTAGCACTCTGGGGAATCCTTTCTGATTTGCTTGTGCAGCTGCATCTACTCTTCCTTGCAAAGAGGACTTTAAAAAATGGAATTGTATTTTCCTGAACCCATTGGTGATTCTGAGGCCACAGTAAGTGGATTATCGATCACAAAGGGCTGGACAGACATGGTGTGCTCATCTGTGGGCTCTGCAGTTCAACCCTGCTGGTTTACTTCTCTTTGAGGCCATGGGCAATTTTTCTCAGCCAACACTATATGCTTGTTTTGCTTTGAAATGAAAGGAAATATGAAAGTGTATGTTGTTATTATTCTCTTCCTTTAATCTTTGCTCAAAAGTTAGTCCTCTCAGACCTTTAATCATCTGTCTTTGTCTGAATTCCCCTCAATTTACTTCTATCTTTCCGGTGCTCAACTGCTTACAGAAGAATAAGGAATTGTATTGCTTTATCTCATTTTTTCCTTATTAGAATGCTGGCAAAAGCCCATCCTCACAGAAGGCAGACAGTAGTTTAAGCTGTTTGACATTTTTGTCTTTTCATATTATTTAACCCCTTTGCTATCACAGCTTTAAAATGCTTCGATAACAAATGGATATTGTGATGCATATAGATTGGCACAGAAATTGCACTGCAATAATGGCTGTAGGGCTGCAGCACCAAACACTCAAAAGTCAGAAAATGGCAAGCTTAGGCGGCCTGTTCAGCTCTGTCTGATCACACGGTTTTTTTCTTTCTATGTAGCTGCTGCCTGAAAGGAAGGTCACTCATCTGTGTAAGGCATTGTGTCTTCTCCAGTTCTCTTTTTCTAAATAACTTGTGTTTAAATTAAAAAAAAAAAAAAAAAGTGAGGTAAGAGTGAGCACAACTCTAATTTGAGCTGAAATGTTTTTCTTCTTTTTTTTTTTTTTTTAAATAGTAATGCCCCCCCCCAAGACTTTAGACAGAGGGGTATATTCAGCTTTAGTAAGGCACAGTGCTTCCTGATGTATGTGTATAAAGGTTAGACCCTGCTCACTCAGAAAACAAGTGCAGTGATGCATGATGTACATGTCCATGGGCAATTGCAAAATGATACTGATATGTTCCCCATCATGCAAAAGTAGAGAAAATTTGTGTTCCCACTTCCCCAGTGATGGAGTTATCCAAAGTAAATTGTCATGGTATCTTAAAACTTACTTCATAATAGAATATATATATAATTTCTTGTCTGCAATTTATATAGCAAAACTAACAAAATATTTTGGCTAGGCTATAGTGAGAGCAAGCAGAATTTACTAAATAAAGTAAGTAATCTCTTAAGAAGTAAATGAACAAATTCTGTTGGACTGAAAATCAGGTGAGAGTCACTGACACTTTAAACAAACTTGAATTAATTGCTGAACAAAATGTTTGGAGCAGTACAGAGATTCGAACTGTGTCTGAAGAGGTGTTTTATGCTCACAAAGATCATCAGTAGTACTATTGCCATTTCTAAATGAAACCCAAACTTCTTTTCATGGAAGAGAGGGAATATAGTGCCAAGAAAACTAGATAAAGATTTAATTTGTGTAAGAAAGACCTCATCCCTGGAAGTGTTCAAGGACAGGTTGGATGGGACTTGGCACAACCTGGCCTAGTGGAAGGTGTCCTGGCCCATGGCAGGGCAGTTGGAACTAGATGATCTTTAAGGTCCCTTCCAACTCAAGTCTTTCTATTATTTCTATGATAAGATTTTAATCTTTTTGTTGAATTATTTTCCTGTGAAACCCCACTGGGAGACAGACTTTATTTTGGTCGTTTTACATAACAATTACTGTGCCTTCATAATTACTTTTTATGACCTTGGCTCTAAGCTTGACTCTACAGCTGCTTGCTCCCATGACCTCCTTTACACCTCTTTTTCCATCCTCAGTAGTATTCAACCCTTTTCCCCTCCTAGCATGATTTCACCTCTCACATAGCTAAGATTACTTGATAGAACAGGTTTTACTCAGAGCAAGTTACAAATCCTCTTTTCTGCTAACCTTGATTGACTGCAAGTTTCTGGCTGCCCTTGTTCCACAGAAATGGCAATTTTAGCTTATGGGATAACAAAGCAACTGGCTGAGTGAATCCTATGTGCCTTCTTCTGTGACCACATAAGTACACTGAAAGGCTCTTCTCTGCACACCAGTGATCGTTATTCCAGTGAAAGCAACCCATGGCCTCCTCAGAATAGATAAGGACCTTTACAAAGAGACTGAGGTTTTAATATTTATTTTGCACATGCGCATACACATGCAAATGTGGCTCACACATAATTTTTAATGAAAACACTAGGGCAAGGCAGGCTTTAAAGTTAGGACAAAAATGCTGTTCTGCTGTTCCTTGACTGACTACCGTCAACCCAATTAATACTCTGATAACAACAGTAATGCCAGCTGAATGCCACTGCCAGAGGGCAATTTCTAGCTTATTTCTGCAAAGTATTTATCTAGAGATAATTACACCTTAGCCTGATATGTTTTACTGGCAGTTGCAATACAAATTGACCTGGCATCGAACCATATATTACAACTGTTTGCAATTGCACTATGAGCATTCAAAATGACTGTAAAAAACTCCCCACATCAAGAATAGAGAAAATTCTATTCTTGTTGCAAGTTTTCTGGAGCTTTTAGTTTTTAAAGTAGGGTTTTAGTTTGAATGGTGGAATTAGATGTTCTTAGTAATATGAAATATAAATTCCTGCAAATATATCAGTGAAATAGAAGTTAGCGTGGCAAGGGGAGGATTGGCACCTAGCAATAGGGTAAGGGAATATGCTGCACCAGAGGAGTTTCAGGTTGGATACAAGGAAAACTTTCTTCACTGAAGGCATGTTCAAGCATTGGAACAGGCTGCCCAGGAAAGTGATGGAGTCACCATCCCTGGAAGCATTCAAAAACCGAGTAGACGTGGCGCTTCACGATATGGTTTAATGGACGTGGTGGTATTCAGTTGAAAGTTGGACTTTAGGATCTTTGAGGACTTTTCAAACCTTACTAATTCCATGATTTTTTTTTTCCCAATTATACATGACAAAGAGAGTACATAATGAGTTAGAAGAAAGTTCAACTTCAGTTGTTACTAAAGAGAGGGAAGAGATTCTAGAGATCTGACCAGGGACTTAATGTGAGGACAAACATAGGTTTCATCAAAAGTCTCTACTTTGGGGTCCCAAGGGCTATCCAGGTAGATCCAGGAGAAGGCTGTCCATTGTTATTAATTAAAATAATATGAAGTTCATTTCTTCTTTAGTAAGTCAGTTATCTCTGGTAGACAACGTGTCACATTTTCTGTGTGACTGACTAAAAATTCTTGCCCGAGGAAGGGAAATGCTTTGTTTTCCCTCTCCTTAGGTCATTATGTGCCCAGGTTTCAGTAAAACTGTTTTCAGTGCTGGATCTTGTATACTGGTCATATGCTATAGACATAAGTGTGATAGAAAAATCGGAACATAATATTAAGATCTGATTGTTGCTTACTCTTGGTTGAAACCAAACATTGATCTGACCATTCTGAATGGCAAGAAGTTAAAGTGGTGAATCCACAAAGTCTTCCTTGAAGTTATGCATATGCACCCCACTTGAAAAATTTCTAAATGTACCTGCAGATAGGGCCTAGGGTGATTTAGGTGCCTTGAGTGGGTGCCAACAAGTTTCTTTCAAGGTGTTTTACATCTGAAAATTTCTAGTTTACTGATTAAAATAGTTTGTGACTTACTTCTCCCTGTGCAAGGGTCTGTTCTACCTATATTATTTAGGTGTGCATGTAACATGTTCTTTGCATCTCTTCTTATAATGTTATTCCTTTACATTTTTGAAGCTATTTTTGAAGAAGACCTCTTTAAAACAATAGTATGCCTCAAGAAACCAATTAAAATTTTAGGAAAAACAAAAAAACAAAACACCAAAAACCCCTACATATTGGTGCTCTCTACTAAAATGCAGTACATGTTTATCGTTACAATAATAAATGTGTAAGCATGTGTTGGCTGAAGGAAAACATCAGGGATTCAAAGCCAATATGGCAAATAACATCTTTTACTTGTTTCTCTTTACAAACAGATATTCAAGAGTTTTATGAAGTGACACTGCTAAATTCCCAGAAAAGCTATGAGCAAAAAATAGAAGAAGCAAATCAAGTTGCAGAGAAATGGGAGAAGACATCATCTGGTACAGACCATGAAAATCTGCAGAAAAAACAAGAGGTAATTTAACAGATTAAGAATTAAAATATATATATAATGATTGATGTCTCAAACCTGAGAAAAGCTGTGCAATGATGTATAAAACTGATAGGATTGGTTAATTAAGGAGTTAGATTAGGATGTGAAGGATGTATAGTGTTATCCCTCTGACCTTGATTATGTCGTTAACTTCTTCATCCTTTCAATTGCTTTCTGTCAAAGGAAGGTAAAAACCTTTTGTTTTCTCATCTTGATGTACTTTATCTGATACTTGATGTCCATGAGTTCTCCCAAAAGAGAATATATCTTCTCTACTTGCCCATAAGTACTGAGATGATCAATACTCCAGTGATTGTATCCTGTGTAAATGTGTTAATAGGACTTTTCATATTTCTGGGACTGATACTGGGTTTTACTTTTCCATAGGCCAGAGATCAGCCAAAATAGTCTTTGTTTGAGGAACAGATATATAGAAGGAAGTTATACACCTTTTCTTTTCTCCTGTAGCCAGCAGAAGGATTCAAAATCTTTCTCTGTCACCACTGGCTCTAATATACCTTTTTCTCCCTCCAGATTACTATTGACTAAGTTAGCAATCTGAACTAATTGCTTGCCCCTACATTTGTACTTCAAAGACAAAACAAACCCCACAGAACCAAGCAATGGTTTGCTCTGTTCTTTAACAGTGAGACAGAAATAAAGTGATTATGGACTGCAAATCTCCAGACCAAAATCAAAGAGAAGGGAAATGTTTAAAAATGTCCATTGTTGTTATGGTAAGGCATTTCAAGTTTTGAAAGTTGTTGCAAAGAACTTCCCATAGGCATGACTATTTTTAAGAGCTTTCCTCCTTTTAAAAAATGTGAAACCCAGGAAGAAATTGTAGTTCTACATGACATTTTAGATGTGATTCTTAAAAAAGATAAATCAGAATTGCAGGCGAGTAGAACAAAACTCTCTGAAGAAATGAAGAAATTTATTGTAAAAATTAATTAGTAAAAGAAGCTTGCAGAATTAATGAGAACAAGCGTTCTGGTTTTGAGTGAAATCAGAACAAATGAGTCTTAACATTAATGTAGGATATATCCCATGAATGATTTAACATTTGAGTCACAGTTTGAAGGCACAGCCAGCTAATAACTTTTTTTTTTGAAAGCACAAATCTGTATGCTTTAAAATGGTGAAAGTATATTCCAGTCTGTTATCTCTTGAAGCATCTGACAAAGACAGTGGACAGACTCTCTTTTTATTCCAGCCTCATCAAAGTGTTTGACCCTCAACCCCATTTTTCTTAAACTCATTGCTGTCTAAGAAGTGTGCTGCTGGTCTTGTCTAGGGTAATTTGAACTCTAAATTCTGTGCTAAGAATGATAGAATATAGAGGGCTAACTCCACATTTTCCTCATTTTACAGAAATGATGTTCTGATTTAAAGGAAAACAATAGAAAACTGCAGCATAGAAACTGGAATAACCATTTCAAGCCAGGGTGCTGGAAGTCAGAGTCCAGGGTACCCTCATTTTCAAATTTGCTGTCTATCTGTAAATTTCATCAGTGTAATGGGAGAACAAAATATTTAGTCCCTTAAAGAATCATGTATGTTTTAGGGGGCCGACTGCAGGCAAAACAGACTGAAAGTGGAGGCTTTTTTTCCTTTTGACAGCACAACATACTGTCGGCGGTTCCGAGTCAGAACTGATTAGTGCATGTAATGTACCGGCTGCTGTACAAATCCAGTACAGTCCTTTGCTCTCTGTGAGAAATTACCTTATGAAAATGTAACCACATAATCTAATACATCACAGAAATTCTTATTCATGGTCCGTTCCTTATGGGAAATGATGGTTTTGTACTTTCCTTTTCAATCTCCAATTATATGTCCCAAATTTGGAAAGAAAAAGCCTCCTCTCTTTGATAGAATCATGAATCAATGAATGGCTTATGTTAGAAAGGACCTTGAAGATCATCTAGTTCCACTCCCTCTTCCATGAGCAGCTTCACCTTCCTCTGGACTCTGTTTCTCAGAGCCCCATTTCAACCTGGCCTTGAACACTTCCAGGAATGGGGTATCTACAACTTCTCTGGACAACCTGTTGCAGTGCCTCTTCACCCTCACAGTGAAGAATTTTTTCCTTTCATCTAATCTAAACCTATCCTCTTTCAGTTTAACACCATTCCTCTTTGTCCTATCACTACATGTCCTTGTCAAAAATCTCTCTCCAGCTTTCTTGTAGGCTCCCTCAGGTACTGAAAGGCTGCAATTAAATAATTCCCAAGCCTTGTCTTCTCCATGCTGAACAATCCCAGTTCTCCTAGCCTTTCCTCACAGTACAGGTGCTCCATCCATAATAGGATGTTCATGACCTCCTCTGCATGTGCTTCAACCAGTTAATGTCCTTCCTTTGATGGAGGTCTCAGAGCTGGACACAGTCCTCTGCATTAAAAGCCCAAGTCAGTCCAGAGGCCATCCCCCTTTCATGCCTTCCATCTGAAGCCTTCCTTGCCTGTCTCTGTTATTTTTTCTATATAAATTGGTCATTTTTCTGTACTTATTTTCAAATTTTAATCGTTGATAAAAAGGAAAGCACCTTTTGCTGTCCAGGTCAGGTGTCCTGTGACTTCTCCTTTGTATTGATGTATTTATTTTTCCAAAAGTATGGATTTTTAGATAACAGAAAAGGTGCTAGGTCGTTTTTGCAATACTGTTCAAATCTGCCACCTTGCATATGTGATAACCGTAGTGGTTTGTAGCAAACTGATGCTAGATCTCAGATCATGCTGGGACTGGATCTACATCACTTAATAGAGATGAAAGGATCATGACCCATCCTATAATCTCCTATCATTCCCAGGGAGTGCCTGAAAAGGGAAACATTTCCCAAACTCAGAGATGGTAATTTTGAATGGCCTTTGCAAAAGAAAGTGAAAGGTCAGTAGAATACAAGAGCTTCACAATATGTGTCAGAACCAGTTGCATCCATATTTTTAACATGAATGACCCCACATAGCACCCCATGGGTACAAACAATGGATTTAACAAAATATCTCTTAGTGATAAGTACTGATTTTTTTTTTTAACTCCATTTTTTTTCCACTTGCATGCTTCTCAGTAAATTTTGTGCTCTTTCAGCTCTGACCCTGAAGGAGCTCCTACACTATATGAAATAGATAAATGTTTAGATATGGTCTATGCATTTAAATACCACACCCTTGCTTTTTGCTCCACTGTTAACAGCTTTGTGGTCATTCAAATAACCAGTGACATCAACGTTTGCAGATGCAAAATGCAGTATTACCTGCCATCACATTATTAGTGCATTTCACCCTGCGTGGAAACTAAATATATGTGGCAATGTATCTGGTGGAGCTGTAAATATCATAGACCAAAATAATTTAAGAGAGTGGGTGTTAGTGCAAAGGAAGGAAATAGGACATAGATGAATGGGCTTTTTGTGTGAATTTATCTATGTTGTTTTCCCTCCTGCAAATGTGACTTGACAAAATCAACTTAAGTTGGTGGGTAGTTTCAGAATCAATAAAACAGTTTTTGAGGCAAGTTCAATATTCACTAGAAATGTTTAATAGGTTCTATTTGCAAAGGCACTTTTTATTTCATATGTTCATATAGGAAGCAGAGAATGTGACACATTAGGCACTAAATGAAAAAGTCCAACAAGTTCTTTATGATGCAGGCTCTCTAGAATATAACTCTGAAGAAGATCTAAACTATCTCTCCTCTTCATTCTCTTGCCCTGGGGCTGATCAGCTGCATTTGAACTGTTCATGGTATGTTTGTCTAGGCTCTCCACACCGGAGAGTCAACAACTTCCACAGGAAACTTATTTCGTCCCTAATAGAAAGTCTTTCCTAATGACAAACTGGAATTTCTTTAAGTGCAATTATAATCCATTAGATTTTGTTCAGTTAGCAGTAGTCATGGAGCACAGCTTATGCAGTCCTCTTCCAAAAAGCACTTAAGCATATCACAGAATCCTGCAGAATCATAGAATGGTTTGGGTTGAAAGGGACCTTAGAGATCATCTAATTTTAAGCCCTCTGCCATGGACAGGAACAGCTTTCACTAGACCAGATTGCTCATTCAATCAAAGGCACCTCCAACATGGAGGTTGAACACTTCTAGGGATGGGGCAGCCACATCTTCTCTGGACAACCTGTTACAGTGTCTCACCATCCTCATCATGAGGTGCTTCTTCCTAATATCTAATCTAAATGTGTCCTCCATCAATTAAAACCCATCACTATTTGCTCTCTCTTCATGTCCTTGTAAATAGTCCCTCTGCAACTTTCTTGTAGCCCTCTTTAGGTACTGAAAGTCCTCAACGATATCTCCCTGGCCCCTTCTCTTCTCTAGGGTGAACAACCCTCTCTTCACCTGCGTTCATAAAACAGGTACTCTCTGAGCATCTTTGTGGCCTCCTCTGGACTCACTCCAACAGATCCACATCCTTCTCATGTTGGGGACCCAAGAGATCAATGCATTACGTGCCCTCATAACAACAAATGCTGAGTTTTAATGAAAAAATCTCATCTTTCAGAATAGAAAATATTTAGTTGTCTTAGACTCTTCTCAAAGGAGCTATACTTAGAGGTATGAAATATTTTAGTTTCCAAAACAAAAATCCTTGAGGCACTGTGGAAAGCAATTAGTGTTGACAACCAGTCACTATATGTCTATTTCTATGTCTCCAAGCATATAAAAAAATTCTGGAAGCTACTCTGCAAGGTTTATTTATTAATGAAAATACTAAGCCAGGATTTGGGAACTGCAGGTTTTCATTCTTTATTGTTCTGTGTGCTTCTTGAAGGACTGTGTGTGAGGTTTGAGAGCTGAGTCACAAAAGGGATCTGGAAATTACGGTCTGAGGTATCTCACCACGTGCAGATATCAGTTAAGGACTGTATCTTGTGGTGCACTGCATGGGGGGAAACTGTTGTTCAGGATTAAGGTCCACAAGACACAAAATACACCTATAAACTAAAAAGTAATGAATTCCAAAAATTGGACAACATGTCATTCCCTTAAAATCTGCCTCATTAAGGTGTTGTTACCTTATGCTGATTAAGGTTCAGAATCATGATCCTGTAAACAATTCTGTAAATAAGACCATAGCTAGATGTCTCTTGCAACATGTGTAAAGGCACTGCTTGACATGGTTTTCCTTACGAAGAAGCTATTTGGTTAGGATGTTTCCCGAGGATGTAGAGATCCATGTTCAGCTCCCTTCTTGACCAGTGCTTCTCTTCTCACCCATAAGAGTGCACTATGAATTATTTCTGGCAGGTATTTAGCTTTTTCTTGTTGGGATGTTGCCCATTTATAGGGAATAATTGAATATTTTTTGGGACAGAGTGCTGTTGCATGACTGTAACCTAGAGTTTATAATTATTACTGCTCTAATGGGTATTAAATTTCTAGTATGTTTTGTCTTCAGCATACCCAAGGATGGAATCCTCTATCCCAAGGAAGCACTCAAACATCAGTGTTGAAAAGTCATAGATGCAAAACCCTTCTCCCTGTTTTCTCTTCACCCTTCTCACCTCTCCACTGTCACCAGCACATGTATTCAAATCTGGAAGGGGAAAAAATTAACAGAAAAGATTAGGAATCTGTCTTCAAATGCCCACTATGTAAGGCACTGACATGGGATTCCTTTTAAACTGCATTTAGGGGATATGGGACACTGCTTTCAGCCAGGAGGGTTAGTGACGCGTAGGGAAGGAAATGTGTGTGGAGATCACCTTATTGAGTACATTGTGAAGGTGTGCCAGGAGCTTGTGGATGTAGTTTGTGGATGCTGACAGTGGTTAGATGTTGGGATGATCAATATGGTCCAGACAAGCTCATTTTGGGAACAAAGAAATGCCAGGTGCCTACCTTGAGAACACTGCTCTACAGAAGTGGCTCTGAAAAATAACATGCCTCCAGAGCTTCTGAGGATCTCAACAACTTTTAGGCTGAGTCATTTCAAGTTGCACTAATAAAGCATCTGCACTGGCTTAAGCCAAGCAACTGTTACCTTGTCCATGAAGCCTGCTGCCCTTCTTCCAGTGGGGGCTAGGAGCTGATGCTCAGGAAAGAATAAGAAAAGACCAAGCCTGTTTAATAAGTGCCTTAGCTGTTTTGCAAGTCTAATCTTAATTTGTTTGGACTAGAAGCACAGAAAGTGCTCAGTGCTGGGAAACTCAGCATTACTTTATTTTATAAACATTGAGGATGGTATTCACTGCAGCTAACATGCTGACTGGGGATGTGTCCAATCTGCTCCTGGAAATCATGAAGACAGGGCTTGTTTGTAATTTTGCCTCTGCCAAAGGGCTTCATTACTTCTTTGGACCAAGGTTTATAAGACCAGCATTCACAGGTTGAAAGCATTTTCTTGAAATTAAGGCTTTAAATTGTCCCTTTTGGACAGAGAAGACTGATTTCTTTTCATGGGGTGGAACTGAAAGTGGTTTAAATTCAGATCTGCCACTGCTTTGAAGAATGCTCTCTCCCTTCCCAGTTCCAAATAAGTCTGGGTAAAGGTATTCTCCACCTCTACTGTCTGTGTAGCTGTGTTAGTGCATTCCTGGAGGCTGAGAGTGGGTGTGTAGGTCTGAGTCTGGCTCCTCAGATTAACAACTGGCCACTAGCCTGGGAAAAAGCTTTCTGCCCTCCCAGGACTCTCTGCATTACATTAAACAGTCACTGGCTAAAGGATGTCTGTTGCTCAAGCAATGGATGGATACAATGGATATAATTAAAACTGTGAGATGTTCAGAAAATACAATTATGGAACACGTAAAAGTACCTAGATGGGGTTATCCTTCTGGTAAAACAAAAATTGAATTGCGCTTTAGCTATGATAATAGTAATACTGCTTCAAGCTGCAGGCTTGTGGTCAGCTCCAGACACTTGTTAGACATAAATTTACCCTGGTTTTAACCCCTGTTTTCATTAATTTGGTCTTCAGTGCTGTTTATTTCTGGTCAGAAGCTTTTTGACCTTTATCCAGGTGGAAAATTGAGGTGAAGAAAAAGAACACTGCTGTTGTGCTTACATATAAATCTGGTAACCAAAGGTCTGCTTGTTCCTGTATCATAGCACAAAAAGACTATTTACTTATAGGGCATACGGTGCAGATACTTTTGGCATATTGAATGACAATTATTTGGAATTACTGTGCAAGTTTGGTCATCACACCCTGATCTCACAAGCATAATCTTCAGTCAGCACAGTGTGGGATCGTTGCTTTGGCACAGTCCCCAAAGATTCCAGTTCTTCATTTAATTCCTGTTCTGTGCATCTCTTATGTTTAGAGGCTTGTTTTGCAAATACAGTGAATTGCAACATGCAAAATGAATCCTTCTATTTCTGTTTGCTTCAGGAATGCCTGCTATCCGTGTACCCAGCTATTATAAACACTCCAATTACTTCTCTGTCCTTTAAGTGTTGGCTTGTTAAAAGTTCCAGTAGTAAAACCCTTACTTAAAAATCTTCTGCCTGGAGCAATTAACAAACCATTAATCTGTTTCACACTAGCAGCTTGTCTAAAAAATGTGGACCTGCAAGACCCTTCTATATGTGCCTATAAAAATTCAGTCTCTTCTCTGGAATTTTGTTTGTTTTCTTTGTTCGTAACTGGGTACTGCTTAATTTGTAGGGCTTGGTTTACTCCCAGGAGTGAAATCAGATTTTGTTTAAGTGATTATACTTAATATGCAAGAGTCATTAGGTATGATCAACCATAATGTTTTATTAGAAGGGTTCAAAACATTCAGTTTTATGCATCTGTTTCTTCTCTAGATTTCTGCGGTATGTATTTATCTGATCAAATGCAGTTTGTGTCTGTGGGTTGATTTTGTACCAGAGCCAATTCCCATGTAATTCTATTTGACACTGAGATCATCTTCAAGACAGCAGCAGTCTTTCTAAGGGGTACAGTATAAGTGACATCTTGTTATGTGTTTTTCTAGTTGTGTTCCTTTTGAACCCAAGGATGTGTAAAAACTCTAACTAGGTAATTGCTGAACAACAATACTGAAGCTTGGTTCTGTGTTCTTTGTTTTTTAATATACAATAGCTTTCCGTTTTATATTTTTACACATTAATAAGGTTTGCTTTACTTGCAGATATTATTTTATACACTTGCCTTCTCAACTTGGTTAACTAATGTTTAGATATGGGTAACTGCAAAGGTACTGTGTTATTAAACCCTTTATTTATTACTAGCTGCAGCTAAATGTCTTGCCCATACTGGGTATCCATGCTGGGTCTCTATTTATAAATTTGTTATTTGTTCTGTAGCTTGTCAATAACTTGAGTGCCAGCACGTCTGTTAAATGTCATTTTAGAGTTGCTTCTGAGTGTGTTTTAATGTGATCAGGCCAATGTTTCCATTTGAAAACAAGTTATATCTATGCAGAGCGGTGTCATCCTGTGGATAGAAATGTTCCAGAGCACAGTATTCTGGCCTCCATATCCCAAATCCCTGTAGAAGAGTTTTCTGAGGAAGTTATGATGCTGAAAGTATGGCAAGATCCATGTCATGCCACTCTCTAAACAGGCAATTTCTGTCCCACTGGACAAGTCTTAGAACTAGACATCATTCTGCTTTTGCCATCTCCTTGTGTTTGCATAGGGTTAGACATGCTCACATAAAAAAGCCTTTTCCTTTGTTTCCTCTCACTTTTCTGTAGTGGGACAGAAAGGGCCCTGGGGGTCCTGGTTGATAGCAAGTTGAATATGAGTCAGCAGTGCCCTGGCAGCCAGGAGGGCTAACTGTGTTCTGGGGGGCATCAGGCACAGCATCGCCAGCCAGGCAAGGGAAGGAGATTGTCCAGCTCTGCTCTGCACTGGATGGCCTCACCTTGGATATTGCATGTGGTTTTGGTCACTGCAATGTAAACAAGATATTAAGGTCTTAGAGAGTGTCCAAAGGAAGGCAATGAAAATGGTGAAGGGCCTGGAGGGGAAGCTGTATGAGGAGTGACTGAGGTCACTTGGTTAGTTCAGCCTGGGGAAGAGGAGACTGAGGAGAAAACCTTACTGCAGTTACAACTTCCTTGCAAGGGGAAGAGGAGGGGCAGGTACTGATCTCTTCTCTGTGGGGACCAGTGACAGAACCTGAAGTTGTGTGAGGGGACACTGGATATTAGGAAAAGGCTCTTCACCCAGAGGGTGGTTGGGCTCTGGAACAGCCTCCCCAGGGCAGTGGTCACAGCACCAAGCCTGACTTCAAGAAGTGTTTGAAGAATGCTCTCAGGCACATGGTGTGACTCTTGGGGATGGTCCTGTGCAGGGCCAGGAGTTGGACTTTGATGATCCTTGTGTATCCCTTCCAACTCAGGATATTCTATGATTCTATGCTTTTATTTTAACACAACTATCATACTGGTGTGCCTTTCATGTGAGTTTAGAGGACCCAGTGATTTGATACATCTTTCTGACAGGGAAATTTGATTTAGTTTAACAATAGTTTATTTAGTTTAATAATTGTTTTCTACTGACATTGGTGGGATGGATCTGGGATTCTTGGTATTAAACAAACTAAACCAGATCAGCAATGATGACAGTCACATCCTCCCCAAAAAGTTTATTTGGTTTTTTTTTTCTTCACAATTTATATAATATGCCTATCAAACAACCTCTAGGCAGTTTTCTGATCTGTGATTTGTTGTTTCATCTGCAAAGAATTGGGAGCAGGCCAGAACAGCTGTGAGGGACCAGAAACAATAATTTTCCCCAATGAAAATGTGCCTGAGTATTAACCAGCATACAGAATTAGCCAAATTTTAATTAAGCAGTGAGTCTCTATTACAATAAGCATTGAGGTCAGACTATTGTGTAAATTCTAATTCTGTACATCAAGGTCAGAAATGATAGATCTAGTTTGAAAATATCATTTGACAAAAAGGTCTTGCAATTTTAATGTTTTTTTTCTAAAACAATTTTCCAAAACCATGATATGTTCTAACAAGGGAATACCAGATTAATCTGAAAAAATTGTTAACATAAAAATATCAGAATGTCCCAACAGGCTTCTTCCACAGTTAGCAGTTCCTCTAAAGAGTATGTGATATAATTCATTGTTTCTAATAAGACTCTGAGAAGTTATATTTTAACCACCTGCAAAAACAAATACATCAACTCTTAAAAATATACTTCTTTGCCTTATAAAGCTGTAAGGGTTCTGTAAAATTGATATTCAGGGATAAATGTACCCTAGTTAAGATTCACTCTAAAAATATTTCAGAGCAATTTGTCTCACTTACATATTTATTAACTCTGATTCTTCACTGATCTGAGCAACTAAGCAAAAGAATTCACTGCCCTCCATGTGCAAAGGGCACAGATCTCCATAGAGTGGTGTAAGAGGCAGAAATATATTTCTGCAGTCTACCTATACTTCTTTATTAAAATGCTTCTTAAATAGTTCCCAAGAATAAAGAAAGATATCACCCCAAGACTTGTGGATCATATAAAGGTCACCCTGGGAGTGATTTCTTGGACAGATGCATGTATCTTTGCTCAGTAGGATAAATATATACGAAAGAGAAAATATCCATCTTTTGTTTAGTTTTTTATAAACCAGAACAGATACCTGCAGGTTTTATCAAACAGTAAAATACAATCCCAAAAGTAACAGCATGGGAAATTAAAGGGAACCAGTTTGCTTGAAAATATAATTTCTCTCCATGTTTATGTATAATAGAGTTAAAAATAACAATACTAGAAACACAAGACTTTATGCATTTTCAGCTTGTACATTTTGCATGATTGTACTTGATTCTCACTTGTACCCTTTTAATCTGAACAGGCTATACTGAAAGCTTCCCCTTGTTTAAAGATGAGACAATTTGCTGCTTGTTGGCCTTTATAATATTTAGCTGGATTATGAATTAAGCGTTCTTCTAGACCTTTGTGTGCTGTGAAAGGGTGAATTTCACCTGTTGACATTCTTCTTCTTTTCAAGCCTTTAGGAACATGTTTCTTTTTCCTATGTAATCTTTATCCATTTACCCATCCAAATGGCTTTTTATAGAGATCATTTTCTGGGCTTTTTTCTCCAACTGTGTTTTCCTTGATGTTGGAAGCCTCTGTTGACATCCACCTTTCTGCCATATTGACACCAACTGTTTCTCTTACTCTTAAGGTCTGTCATGGCCTGTGTCCTCTCTGCATGTCTACTTCTGTACATCACTAGCTCCTGACCTCCACATCTGCTTCCTCAGCTCTTAAGGACATATTCATTGTGGAACTTTCCTGGTATTGCCACTTCAGTGAACAGAAGCTCTTCTGAGAGAGCTGCTAGACTACCTCATTTCATCTTTAAAAATGTGTTTTGTACCAAAAGACAGGTGGTTGCAGACATAGCAAGTGTTCCTGATATGTTGTTCTCCTCCTGTTAATCAATAGTGCCCCATTCTTTGCTCACGTTTCTCCATTTTCTGTTGTCTTGAACAGAAAGGGACCATTTAGTAGAGCAGAACCCTTAAGTAGTAGCCCCAAACAGATCTTGTGCTGAGTATAGACAGCCCTATGTCTCTGTGATGCCTATTGCCTCCCTCCCCAAGCCCAGAAAACTTGTTTACAGATAAGTTCTGAACTGACTTTTGTAATATATTTCACATATCTCATGTCTAAAAAATGTCAGGTTAGCTGAATCTCACATTCTCATCAGCCTGCACAGACCTACACAATGCCAATGGGAAAAATTGATGGAAGCTCTGTGCCTTCAGTGTTTTCAGCATTCTGGCTGCAGCTCGGCTGATATGTCTGGCTGCTTGTGCTTTTCTGACAGGAGAGCAGCCTTGTTACTCAGTAGTTTTAGCCCAAATAGTAGTGTTCAATTTATTGCTGCAGCTGTAGAACTTTCTTCTCTGAAAGGACAAACCAAAAGAATGAAGCTTTCCTGGGTCTTCCAGTTCTTTCCAGAAGGGTAGGGAAACCCATCACTACATAATATATGTANATGGTGTCTCTTTCTGAGAAGAGAGAAGGCAAACAGCTACTTCACAGGCTGGAAAAAAGTTGAATTAGCTGTAACAGGCATAGTGGATCCGAAGTCCATTTTCTCAGAGTGGCTTTTGAAACTCTGGTGTAAATAGCAATGGTAACATTTAAATTGTTGGTTTAATGAACCACTAAAACAAGTTTCATCTGTGTGCTTTGGAATTTGTTAATTACAAGAAGAAAGGCTGAAAGGATCTGCTGAGAGATTTCAGGCTAGTCATTATATCAGGCTTATGTCTTCTCTCACACGTTGTTTGGTGTTGTGGTAGTTTGTAGAAACAACCAGCGGTAACAAAACGGACAATTTAGTGTCTTCCTGAGGAGTAGAAAGATTCATGACAGACATATGCCTTTACTTATGTAATCAGTATTATTTTTTGTTTTTGAGATATCTTGTACTTTTTTGACAGTAAATGCCCCCAGCGCACCCAACGGTATCTTTGCTAGGTCAGCAGCAAGCCTGTAACTACAGCTTTCAGTATTCAGGGTGCTGAATAAATTGTGGCTTGAAACAGCTCATCTTCTGCAGTGTATTTCTTAATGCTGCTTCTTAATTCAGTATCACTTTATTTCTTGGCTTCCTTGCTTTTTTTTTTTTCTTTTTTTTACCATCTAGGGGATGTGCCTGATATACACAGATATCTTTGCACTTACAGTGGACACTTATATATATATATACACACACACGCACAGTACTCTTAATTTGTAATTTTTTGTAATCATCTTACCCTTGGACAACCTCCTTATATTGGTGGTCTGTTCTATGGAGAGTCATCACAGAGAGG
This sequence comes from Scytalopus superciliaris, assembly GCA_013400415.1. Lineage (NCBI taxonomy): Eukaryota > Metazoa > Chordata > Aves > Passeriformes > Rhinocryptidae > Scytalopus > Scytalopus superciliaris. Next base: position 439,589 of record VXBX01002562.1, read on the forward strand.
GGAGGACTGATCTTACATTCTTGCTCAATGCTGAGCAGAGAGGAGTGCTGAAGTTGTAGTGAATTTGAAAAACCAGTCTTTGTGCCCAGCTTCACAGTGTCTTGTTGCAGCCCTGCCGAAAAACAGTGAAGGCTTGGATTGTCTTTGTGAAGTGTGATCAGGATTCTGGTCCTAGATATTCAAAAGAAGATTCCTATTTAGCTATAGCTAAGAAAACAGACATTGTGATGTTTCCAGACTGTAAAATTACATCACTGAGTAGTGGCATTTGTCTTAGTAGTAGTACTGCATTTTTGCTAGTAGTCTTTAAAAGTGCAATTAGAATTTACCATCTCTTTCAGGGGCACCTCTTGTGATCCCTGTTTTACTAAGTACTGCACAAAAATGTGCCAAGAGCATAATCTTGCCTAGCTCAAGCTTTGTTTATAAGATAGTGAAATGTGAAGTTGAGCTGGTGGTAGTATTAATGCAATAGGTTTTCAAGAACAGGACTGCTGTTGTGGTTTGACTGTCACATAGCTAAACACCACACAGCCACTTGCTTGACTCCTGTGCTTCCCAGTGGGATGGGGGAAAGAATTGGGAAAAAACCAAGTACAATCTGTAGGCTGAAATAAGGCTGTTTGACAGAACAGGAATGACAGGGAAAATTATAACAAGAAAGAATTTGAATATACAAAATAAGTTATGCCTACTACCCACTGACCGAAGCCCAGCCAGTTCCTGAACAGCTACCCCTGGCCAGCTTTCCTCCCACTTTACATACTGAGCATGATGCCGTATGGTATGGAATATCCTTTGGATCATTTGGGGTCAGTTGTCCCAGCCGTGTCTCATCCTAGGTTCTGGTGCCCCTCCAGCCTTCTCACTGGTGGGCTGGTGTGAGAAACAGAAAAGTCCTTGACTTAGTGTAAACACTGCTTAGCAACAACTAAAACATCAGTGTCTTATCAACATTATTCTCATCCTAAATCCAAAACACAGCACTGTACCAGCTGCTAGGAGGAAAATTAATGCTACCCCAGCTGAATCCAGGACAACTACACATACAGAATAGCACACAGGGCTGTGTCCTGTTGGTATTAACAAACATTAATATTTTTTATGAGGCTTCTGAATACAATCAGAGTTGGAGTTTGAGCCCCTGCTAATGAGAGGGGTGGATAGGGTAGGACATAGAGTACAATAACTAGGATATAAAGGTGATTTGGGATGTTGCCAGCAAACATTCATCAACAGTGAAAATATTCTCAAATGTTTTTAAGTTTTTCATCTGACATTCTCCTAAGCCTATACATGCATCTCTACCCAAACCAGGCTCCTCAATACATCCCATCAAAAATAGAAAGCCTTACCTTAGCTGCATACACACACTGAAAATGCATAAATTTGCAGACAGCTTTAGCATGAGGTGTTGCAGAGGTGACAGTCTTTATAAGACTGGTTTTATTGCCTCATCCAGGCTCTGCTTCTGATGGTGTCATCTGGATCCTGATGTCAGTGAGCTGTGACAAGGGCACTGTTACTCAGGTAAAGAACTATCAGTTTGATCTGGTACTGCTGAAGAATTCCTGGTTTGTGTAGGAACAATAGGGCCTATGTAAGGGTAGTATGCATGGAAGAGGCATTATATAGACTGGAAGATTTCCTCCCTACCACCCTTGGCATTGTCTGGTACATGAAACATTTGCTCCTTTTCTCACTGTCAACTGCAGTTGACAGTGTTATTTATTTAAGGTGCTGACAGCAGCCCTTACACTTCTGTGCTTCTCAATCACAAGCTCACAGAAGCTGAAATCCCTGTACAGTCCATAATTTTTTAATAACCTTTGTCAGTGGCTAGTGTTAATAATTCTTGGAGTCCTCATAGAAAAGCATGGATTTCTGCCATCTCTGCATTAGGAAGTGGCAGATTCTTACCCAGCATTGAGCTCATGACAGTTGTCACATAGAAAATTGTTGAGCATTGGCAGATCTGTGGAACACCAACCTTCTGCAAAGCATTTAGGGAATGTGTATTCTTTCACTTCACTTTGTTGTCTGCTTATCAACATTTAGGGAGCATGATGATATATTCTGCAGTTTAATGACTTGATTCATTCCACTTAACTTACCTTTTGAGTCCTTTAATTTTGATATATATGTGTGAAGAATTTTGTAATGCTTTGTAGGAGTGAGGCTGGATGAAGAGATATGGCACTATGTTTTGCCGAAGGTTTTGTTTAGCTGCAGCCCTTTTCGCATGTCAACATGAGTATATATGATTGTCTAGCCGAGCAACCATGACTTAGCAAGGCAGCTTGCCACTGTAATGACAGCCACTGCTTATTTCCCCTCCCTGTGGCTCTGGCTGAAACAAGTATTCTTTTATACCAAGGCTTAGGATGCTTCAAGCAAAACTATCTTGAGAAGTGAAGATCATTACAATATTCTTCAAGGCTTTGATTTTGTGGTTTTGTTGGCAGCTTGTGGTTTTTGTTTTTTTTTCTTGTCTTTAATACAGCTTTATGTTCCTGTATTAGTGTAAATCACCTTATGATATATGAGTCCTGTTCTCAAAATAGGACTGGTTTTATTACTGCTATTGAGTAGACTGACTTTATTTCACCATTTCTGGCAAGAAGAGGCACAAAATTTAATCTCAAGTGAAATGTGGATAGTTTCCTCCTCTGTAATTTCTCTGGAGGTGTGTGTATGTAGGAAAAAACTGTGTGGGCCAGTGGTGGAGATAGGAGACTGGTTCCTATTCTTGGATTTGCTATGGACCTGCAGCGCATCATGAGATAAATCAGAATTCAATCACGTTATCCAAGTGACTTCTTATTAAAATGTATTTCCTACAAGGTTATCATGCAGTATATAGCACTCTTGGTTGTTTCTCCTATTTTAAGTTGTGAAAATCATAAAATGATCTGGGTTTGAAGAGACCTTAATGATCATCCAGTTCCAATTCCCCTGCCAGGGGCAGGGTCACCTTCTGCTAGACCAGATTGCCTGAAATCCCATTAAACCTGGCCTTGAATGCTTCCAAGGATGGGATATCTGCAACTTTTCTGGGCTACTGGTTCCAGTGCCTCACCATTCTCTCAGTAAAGAATTTCTTCCTAATACCCAATCTAAACCTGTCCTCTTTCAGTTTAAAGCCATTTCCTCTTGCCCCATCAAAAGTGTTAAAAGTCCTTCTCCAGCTCCCTTGTAGCCTCTTTTTGCATGCTGTAAGGCTGCAGTAAGGACTAGATCCTGTCATAAACTGGGTATGGAAACACACATACAGACTCTCGTTCTCCTGAAAACTAAGAGGGATACAGTCCTTTGAAGACAACTGTCATAACTCTCTTGACTGAAATAGAGACTATTATATCTAGCAGTAAATGAAGAACTGCTCCCAGAAGCCATGGCAGCCCACAGGAGCCATTGCACTAGTCCTTTTCCATCAAAACCTCTAACCTTACATTCATAAATGCCTTATTATTTCTAATCTGAGGTTGCTCCGTGTGAGCTGTATGGAACAATGGTTACCAAGCAGTTCATCTTGTACCTTAATGTAATTCTTATTAATTAATACAATCTCTCTCAGTATGGTTGTTGCAGGGGACTGGATAGAAATGCAGCATTAGCAGTTGGATAATTGCAATTTAATTGAAATGGGCTCATTCGTGGGGGTGTGGAGCTGGGGAAGGTGAATAGGCAATAACAGGCTGTGCTGTGCTGCATAGAGGGAAGGACAAAGGCCATCCTCATCCTCCCTGTCCCTCCCATCATGGTACTATTTCATTGTATTTGATCCAGCTCCAACTCTCCAAGAGTTTATAAATCAATTCCGCTCCTGGATAAAAGCAAAGTTGAACTCCTCATGTGCTATGCCAGTGTGTATGAAACGTGGAAACTGCTCTGTAAATTCCTCCTGGCTGGAGAGCACTGCAGTGATTTACTTAACAGTTTTACATCTCTGCAGCTATGTTTGCTGCCTCAAATCTATCATAGCTACATACCTTTCTGCAGAGTCTAGTGCTCATTTAATTTATTTCTGGTTTTCGGGGGAAAATCCACCAACTGAGGGCTGTTACTGTGTGAGCCTTCCATTATGATCTTGACCTCAGCTATGTATCCTGAAGGGGACCACTGGAGTAGCAGTTTGAGCTAAAGGGCTGTACATATGCTTGAGATTTCTGGCAAACCCAACACTGAGCCCTGAAATTGTTAGTAAAATTCCCATACTGTGCTAGGAATGTCTTTGGAGAACAATTATATTGGTTTGAAGAAGAATGAAATGTGAAAAGAACAATTAAAAATATTGTGTTATTGTACAACCAAAGCAGTTGGGGTTTTTTTGGTTTAAAAAAAAATATAAACCCACACTGATGCAATAAAAAAGTGACACAAGAGAATAAATGTATCAAGTTGTTATGGCAACTGAAATATGTAGGTTGGAATTTATGTATCCAGAACTTCTATGTAAGTAAAATAAACATTATCCTTGCTAATTAAAATAGCATGTAAATATTATTTAATTAAAAGTCATTAGTCATGTTTTTCCTTGCAATTAATGATTTACTTTCTGTTCTTTGTTTCCAAGTAGTTGCATTTACTTCCAGCTGTAGTCCACTTGTATTTTCAAGGCAAGACTGTGGTTTGACTAATATGGGCTTAAATGTGAAGGGACTCCACTGGAGCTAATAAATAAAAAATATATGCAGGTGGGCACAACTGGAATCAAACCATGTTCTTTAACATGTTGTTCTTACCTCAACTGACCTTTCTGCTTGCAAGGCTTTTTGGCAGGTGTCACTACTCCATGCTTGAAGGGACATCTCTACAACCACACCTCCCTTTTCACTCCAGCTTGATACAGTGCACATGGAGCCCCTTCCAGAGCCTGTTTCTGCATACACTCTTGAGCTGTAGATTTAGTCTCCAAGATGTTTTATGATAGCCAGTTCTAAATGAGCATTCATTAATTATGCTCAGCCTTTTAATTTTTCTAGTCCTTTTCTTCCAGCTTTCAGAAGAATTCAGTAATAGCTTCTGCTTTATTTGATAGAAATAGATCTTTAATATCCCCAATTTTTCTTGATGTTTCTTCTTCTTTATGCCCAGCAAAGTGCAGGTTGATGTCTGAAAGGTAAAGGAATGGGAAGAATGATCTCTGATCCCAGTGAGCTGAGGGAAATGCATTTATTTGTTTAATGCTTTAATCTTATTAATTCTCATGTTCAGAGGCATCTAAATTTGCCGTATGGAGTTTAAAAACACTGCTACCAAGAATGTTTTGGAAAAATACTCTGTCAGAGTAAGAACTCAGCCATGCATAAATTAATTGTCTCCATTTCTTATGTGGGTAGTTGCCTGTTACAGAGCTACAGCTGGGGTGGGTCTTTGGCTGAAAACTGCAACCAATCTGTCTCGTGCTTTGAGTGTCATTCTTATGCATCTGAACTGTGAATTATTTATGTCTTCATCCTTTGCAGCACAGTTCATCTTTGCAATGTATTTTTTTTGCTCATATTTCCTCTTTGCCACAGCAGGTTCTGCCAGGAACTGTGCTGGGTCTCAGCAGGGGAGACTACCTGAGCAACAGCCCTTTTAAGGCTTGTGTGTGCAATGACTCTGGTTGCTGCACAGTGCCCTGGTCCCTCCCTGCTGCATGAACCATCACACAAGGCAGAGTCCAGCACTGTGGCACTCTGCTGCCTGGGAAAGGAGACATATGAGTGCCTTGGTTTGTACCCCAGCTCTGCATGGTCTCTCCTCTTTTTTGCCTCTTTATTCCCCTCCACTGAGACCCCACTTGGAGCACTTCATCCAGCTCCCAACACAGGAAGGATGTGAACCTGCTGAAGTGAGTCCAGAGGAGGGGACACAAAGATGTTCAGAGGGCTTTAGCACCCCTTCTGTGAAGACAGGCTGAGAGAGCTGGGGTTGTTCAGCATGGAGAAGAGAAGGCTCCTAGAAGACCTTAGAGTACCTTACAGTATCTATAAGGGGCTTTTAAGAAAGATGGGCACAAACCTTTCGACAAGGCTTGTTGTGATAACACAAGGGATAATGATTTTAAACTAAAAGAGAGTAGATTTATATTTATATAAAAGAAATATTTTTTTTTTTTTTTACAATGAGGGTGGTGAAATGCTGAAACAGGTTGCTCAGAGATGCACCATTTGTGGAAACATTCAATATCAGGTTCGATGGGACTCTTAGCAACCTGATGTAGAGGAAGGTGTGTCTGCCCATGGCAGGAGTATTGGACCCTTAAACGTCCCTTCCAACCCAAAGCATTCTGTGATACTCTTTTTTGTGATGAATGACCCTGGAGATGGAGTCTGGATCATCAAAATGAATCCTGTGTGTGTCTTCTGATCAGTCACAAGGCTTAAGTATGTGGAGCCAGCTGACTCCTGCCAGATCATCTGAACTTTGTCTGGGATGAAAAAAGCTGAAGCATGAGCTAGTGTCTCCTCCCTGCCTGAATTTCTTGCCTCGAAAGTGAATTGTCTTGCCCCAGACCAGAATCACAGTGCAGCTGGATAATTGTGTGAAATGGATAGCGAGGGAGATCGGGTATGAGTATAGGTTTTGTGTTAGTCCAGCAAAGGGACTATTCAGTAACTGATAGTCTGCATGACATCTTTTAGATAGATGCTCAAGTCTGTATCAGGGACGAGCAAATGCAAAGTTCACTAGTGACAGTCTGACATCCAGAAACATAGAGCAACATTTGCTCTCGGGAGGGTGGAGCAGCATTAAATCAGATCCTGACCTTTCTAAGGCATAAGCCCACAGCCAGATAATTGTTCCTGAGCTGTAACACTTTTTAAGTCTGTCATAAAATTTTCTGAAAGGTTGAATCCATATTAGCAGAGTGGAATCATAAAAATCCCAGGACAACATAAATATTATTGTGATATTTATGCTCATTTTCAAATTGGATACCTTAAAAAAATTAAAACACTTGTGATATGATTTGTGCAGTAGAATCCAAGCTCAAATTTGTGTTTTAATTTTCTCCGTTCACATTTACTGGTCATATTGGGAAGACTGGTGCAGCAGGATGTGCAGTGACATTCTTACAGGGCTTAGCCATGAGATCTCAGTGATCTGCAACATCACCCTAACTTAAGACAGATGCAAAGTCTGAGCTGATGTGATGTGGAGCAAACCTTGATGCCATCAAACAATGAACCAGAAACCCTAACATGGAAACGGAAATAAAATCCTTACTGATGTCTAAATCATTTGGCATGATTCATGCCTTTCTACAGGATCCTAGAAACACTGAATTAGACATCTTTTTTAAAGGATTTTGTGGACAAAAGGAGACCTCTGCTATATTATTTCTGGACTGAAATTTAGGCCCATCTAAGGAAAATGAAACTGTCTGATTTCTGTGAGATTATATTTCTGATTTTATTTTCTAGCATGGCCTACTCTGAGATTGTCCAAGTTTTCAGTCATCTCTGATATTGATAAAAGTGATATCCTGTCAAAAAAATTGTTGAATGGCATTTCTTTCCATAATAAGGACTATAAGACGTATATAAACAGGACTAGCAGGGTACAGGAAGAGCAAAGAATATTTTATAGTCTCTAGGATTATTTTTCTGCATTGTATTGCAGGAAGAAACTCTTCAAACCCTCAGTGATGCTTTGTCTCCCCCAATCCATCCAAGATGTACAACTTTTTGGTTTTGTAGTCCAGTGATGCTCGCAGAACATTTAGGAGAGCTGTCAACTCTGTCTAGACATGACAGAAAGGTGCAGGCCTTGGAGGACAGATCACAGGCACAGAAGGCATTCTTGCTGTTGCTGGTGTGTTGCAATGGATGAATTTGACTTGATTCCAGTTCTACTTCACACACAGCTTGAGCAGTGTGAGCAGGTTGGCTGTACCTGGCGCAGAGGTGTGCTCTGTTCTTTGCTAGTAGCAGCATCCTGCTGAGCATTGCAGTTCATCTCAGGTTGCTTCCTACTCCGGCATAGCTGCTGAATGAATTAATTTACATCAGTGTTCTGGAAAATGGATAGTTCCAGCATATATTATCTTGAAATGTAGCTTTTTAAATGTTCTAATGGTTTTCAGATATGCTTACTCTAGGAAAAGTTAATTAAATAAAAGCAGTATCTCTCAGCACTGTATGTTCTTGGAGCATTTGGTTACCAAGATGATAGATTTCCTGATAGATATCCAAAAGTTAACAGATCACTGAGGTTTTTTTATACCTTTCCTCTCATTATGTAAATCACTTGGGGTGAGCATTTTATTGATTAGCTCTCATGGGACTGGAGCAGAGCTACCAACTGGTGATATAAAGTGGCAAAGGGCACCTCAGATCAGCTTCTGTTTTGAATTTCTCTTGCTAAAAGCAAACAGGAGAGTGTTCCCTAAGCCAATAGTTGTAGGAGAAGGTGTGTTAGCTCTCTGAACCCTAAGGCACATGTATTTGGGCTCCTCGGCTGTAGGTCCTCACAATCCTACCCACCCTTCTGGTCCCTTTGTAAAGCTGATCTGCATTTTCTAGCCACAGAGCAGTGCATGTCCCTAGATATATCCCATTCAGGCACATGCTGTGTAAATATATTCAAAGTCCTGGAAGCAAAATGCTAGAGACTGAAAGAGCGGAATAAAGTTTCCTTGTACGTTTGTTGGTTTTTTTTTAAATATTTTTTATATTCTCCATGTTGAGCCTCATCCCGAGAAGCAAACATGTGATAACTATTGTGGACGGTTGCAACTTCCTGTTGCTATATCAGGTATACGTTCTGGAGCCTTAGAATAGACTGGAGGATTCATCCACCATTACAGGGCTTAGCTGCTATAGGAAGACCTCTCATAGAAACTCTTGGAAACCCCATATGCTGTAATTGCCTGTGAGGGCAGATGCTCCTTCTGTCTGGCTGCTGGCTCAGATATGAACTGGAACATGCTGCCTGCTGAAAGTGGAACCAGCGACAAGTCTTTCATAACTCACAGCTACGTCCTTTGGCAAAGAATAATCAGCAAGAATTTTGTTGTTAGATGATTGTGTCAGTTGTGCATATCCTAATAAGTTATCAGAAAGATGTGTTACAAGCACAGAAGAACTTTGTTAAACACTGTTAAAATTAGATAAAATTAGCAAGGTAGATAATGTGGTTACTGTTTTACTAATAAACATTTAAATAATACTGTAACTTTGCACAATAAAAGAGACATTTTCCTGAAGAGATTACAATCTAAATAGTATCTATTAATTATAATCTATATAGATTAGTGTTGATTATACACAAAATTACAAGGTTGCTTTTGGTGTGATCTACACTGCTTACTAGATGTGAGCAAACTTACCAGATGAAGTTTTGATCTGCTCATGCAACATTTGCTTGTAAAATTTCTTCTGTTTCTCTGACCAACTTGAGGAGAATAAGATCATGTTGTCTTCTGTGAAGAGGAAGATAGAATTCTTCCAACACCCAGCCCTCTAGATAGAAGGGTCTGATAAAAAATGTATACTTTTGGCAGTAGTTTTAATTCAAGCTTGAAGTCATTATTTCTAGAACCTCCTACAACAATGGTGTCCACTGCATTTGTACTGTGTCACGCTGGGGCTGCCACTTCTACATCTCATGGTCATGGTTCAGCAATAATGAGGTGTTGCTGAAACACTTCCTTTGCATGAGCAGGCAGCTTTTGGCTATAAGGCGTACAGATAATTTTAGGCAACATAGACCTTTTTGTTGGCCTCTAAAGGGAGGATTGTATGTAATCAAGAATAAGAAAAGACTCAAATCCAAGAATGTTAGTTTCTAGTCAATCTATCACAATATACAGCAAGTATACTTTTTGCCTCTTGGATTATAAAGCCCCATTTATTTCATAACACAAAATTAAATGTCTCTTGGTGTTCTAATGGATTGTTAAGATATACTTTGTTTAAGTTTGGAAACCATATATTATTTTGCTAATGCTTACTGAACCACAGTACACTGGAAGAGAGTGATGTTCCAGATTTATTACAATTACTCTTGAGCTGTTTGAACCCACCTAAAGTCCTTGATTTGCTGCTATTTACAATGAATCTGTGACCCATTTCTCTAAGGAAAACAATGGAAATATTTCATAGCATCTTATGACATTGTTTTGTGTTCTTTCAAAATATTGGAGTCAGCTAATGGTGAAAAATTTGAGGACAAATATGTGAAATGTAAGCAAAGTAAGTTCCTTATCCAATTCTGCAGCTGCACTCATTTGATAGAGTATGTAGTTTCTGCCGAAACTTGTCAAGCCCCTTTTGACAAGTTGCAAAAGCTGAGCTCCTTTAGGTCTTGATGATTAGAGAAAATAAATAATGTATTGATTTGCAGGCTTTATATTGTTGCATGTTGTTACTAACAATGGAAACCACTTAGGTATTCAAAGAAAGCAAAGATGAAATGAACATTTTTGTGCTTGCTTTTTAGCTTCTTGCAAAACCAATTTTCCCTTCCTGAAAGAAACACTTAGGGAGTTGCTTGGATTTTCTGTAGGCTCTGAGGCAAGACCTGGGTTCAGCTCCCTGCTGCCCTGCAAAATTTTGGCCTGGTTTCCTCACTCTCCCTTCTTCCGTTCCAGGTTACAAATGGGAAATATTCAACACCTTTCAGTGACTAGAAATCAGCCAAAGGAATGCATGGGTGTTGATGTCAGAGAAGCTGTAACCTTAGAGAGGACTCACATGGAGTCCTGTGTGCTCAGCCCCATGTAATGCTGAGCTGCTGGGCCTGATCCAACCTTTAAACACAGTCTTGACTGGAGCACCAGACTCATGCCATTGGTTTCAGTGAAGCTAAAAACACGTGTCTAAGTAGTTGCCTGGATTAGGGCCAGCATTCAGTCTTTTGCTGGACAGAGCCCTAAATAAACAATCTAGGATCAGAGGAGAAAACATTTGCACATGTGGATGTGATTTGGCTGTTTCTGTGGCACTGGCTTGTTGTTTTCCAAGTTGTGCTGGCAATGGTTGGTCTACTTAAAATACTAACAATTTCTTGCCTGTTGTGTTAAAATTGACTGCACTACTGTTACACAGACTAAAATAGGATGGATCTAAATCACTCAGGGTGCCTGTGATGCTCAGCACTGACAGGTACAAGACACTGTATTCTATTTGAATCTGCCCTGCTTTCCTGTTCATGCTGTTGGAGTGCCCAGAAATTTTCTGAGTCAAAGTTAGTCAGTCATCATGTTTCATTCAAAGGCTAACTCTTCAAGCACAGTTTTGCAGGGCAGAGCATTGTAAACAGAGATGTCATTTGTAGTATTTACTGTGTTAATATAACATCTACATTAATGTATTAAATTTCCAGAAGGAAAATTGAAAAAATAAATATAGTCTTTTACTATATCTTCTGCCAAATATATTATTTGAGGAATTGCTATGTGTTTTATGAGGGTATTGTGTAAGCAATGTCAGATTGAAATCTGTGCAAATGAAGGAAAAGTAACAAAAAAAAAAAAAAGGCATTTGAATCTAAAATACTTGAAAATATGCCTGCTAGACAAGCATGAAATGCTTTACAAATGTGTCACTTAGGAGAATATAATGAATTAGGAATAAAAAACCAAACCAGATAATTTACATGTTGCTGTAAGGAGATCTGTTATATATGCCTGCAGCTACTTCAGATGAGAACCTCATCAGGTTTAGCAGGTCTTTTTGTCAGGACACTGAATTCCTTCCTTATCTTTATGTTCTGATGCTGAGAGCTGCAGAGCACGCACCTTGAACACCTTCTGAAGTCATCTAGAAATTATAAGCATCATCTTGCAGATTTAGCCTATTAAGACTTCTATGTCTATAAGACTAAACCCAGAAAGTTTTGCGTGACAGAACACTGAAGTGAAAAATCTTATGTATAAGCCACCTGATATTTATCTGAATTCAGGCTACCCTTTTGTATGTGCATGTTAATCTTTACATTTAAATGTAATAGAATTATAGCACACATCTCAGCTCCTTTGTTTGACCTTTCTTCCTCCCTGCTCTTTAGCCTGCAGCTTCCAATGGATCAGAAGGGTCTGGACAATGTGATGATCGCAACAAGGAGAACTCGACTTTTGAAAATTACGTGGTAGACATGAAGACAAAGGTACTGTCCGCACTTTTTTGTGATGGAGAATGAAATCCTGATTTAGTGAAGCTTTGCTGGAGGTGAAGTGTGTAGAACATATTGAATTTGAGTCCCTGGATTTATTTTTTGCTGCCTGATGGTTGCATGTACATTGCCACATTCGAATGAGGCTTATGACTGCAATTTATAGCTGTTACTAGCCCTGTGCATTTTATGCTGACCTAGGTAGGATTTATTTTTTATTTTTATATACAAATGTTGTTAATATTGGTGATGGTTCTACAGATTTGCTGATCTCAAAGTGGTTTCATTCCAATCTGTTTTTGAAGTCCAAGTTGTTGCACACTTAATAAGTTTTATTCAATGTGCTTTCAGTCTCTCATTGTGTCTGGAGTCAGTATGGAAGCATATGAATGTTGACAAAGTGATGATTTTTGCATGGGCAGTTTAATGATACCTATCATAAAACTATGGTGAATAATGTTACTTTGTGGCTGTGGTAAGGGGCTGTGTTACGCTTCTCTGTCTTGCTGCTTGCAACAGTGAAGTTACAAGTGTTTCATTATAATATCGCTGTTATTTTCATAGGTTCGCAACTTGGCTGGAAGAGCTCCCTTGGGCTAAGATATTATTATGTAGACTTTCAGCCTAGAAGTCGTTGTGTATTTTTTTCTTTTTGAAGTGAAAGAAACTTATTAAGTTTTCTTTTAAAGTAAGCAAGCTGGAAATATGATGAAAAGCAAACAGACATTAACAGAGTTGATGTGCTTGTGTGATACCTTGTAGACTTTATCACATGTTGTTTCTAACAGTGGAAACTTGCAGATTATTCCTCTTGTCTAAGGTTTTTCCATGGATTTTGTTTCCAGGTCTAGGTTGATTTCTGTGTTTTGTTTGAATTTTTATAATCCAAAGATCTAATTGTCTAGCATGATTTTCTGAGTTGCTTGTGCTGTTGTGTTCCCAATTTTTTCGGAAAAAACTTTTGTACCATATGGAACCATGATGGTACTTGGGAGTTACAATACCAGAACATGTGTGTATACATTGAAATTTGTCTTTTGAAAGATATTATTTTCCCAAAGCAAGGAATCATCAAAAACTTGATATATGCCCTAAATGCATTGTGTCCATGAGGATGTTGTAGAAATCATGGGATGTAGTGGATCTCATCCCAATTTCACAACATAATTTCTGTTATGAATGCCCAGCTGAACAATGCACTATCTTCCCTACTTAGAGTTACTGCAAACTACTGGACTGAATATTTCTTTATTGACAATTATATGTACTAAATTTTCATGCTGTTTGTACTCTTCAGTACAAAGTGTACCTGAGAGCAAAGCAATTCCATTGCCAAACTCTGAAACATTCAAAGCTGTGAGTGGTATTTTCTTCAGTTCCCAGTACCATGGGATAGCAGATGTTTTGTTTTCATTTCCAGGAACTTGTGTCAGTTCACTTGAAAGAGTCGTTTTGTCTGATTTCTTTTTGCAAGTGTGCTTGAGTGCTAGTGGCATGCTGCTTTGACAGTGACACATTGCTGTTTAGGAGTGGCTACATGTTTAAACATATGCGCCAGAGCTTTTTGGTTGCTGATGATTGATTGGTTGTTAGATTTACTTCCTCAGGCACAAAGCTCAAGAATTAGAATGATCTCTTCATTCACCATTGATTGTGAGAGTTGAGAACCACTTCAGGACATACTGTCCTTGAGTACCCTGTGATCCTGTTGCACAGCATCCCAACCCACATAAAGCCAGAAGAGCATTTGTAACTGAAGCATTTCTGTTTCATTCTCAGTAAGGGATTTGTGGTAAATGAGAAAACAATTATGGAAATAATAGATACAAAAACCAGTAGGCATAAGTTTTAACTAATGAAGCTTGCAGAGCTTTCAAAAGGCTAGCTTGTCCAAGGCCCTTTAGAGCTGTAGGATGGGTCAAGGACCTGTCCCCATCTTCTGCCACAGAGCCTGTGATGATGAATGTGCATTTCCTACGACTCTATGAATCATGTTGTGTTCCCAGCTTGCCTCATTGCCTTCTCATAGGCACCCAAAAGGGTGAGTTTGTGACAGTGAGACTACTGGAGAGGTATTACATACAATAACGCCCTCAACAAACTGGGCCAGTGAAGTGCCTAGTGGGTTGTCTATGAGAAAAACTGAAGTAGCTTTCTTTTCTCCTTTTCTGGGGCAGTGCTTGGCTAAAGTGGTGCCAGCTCTCACATACTGCATAAAAGGTTGATAAGCTGGGAATGTACTTGGGGTAAGAAGAGAGGGAATCTCCTCCACAACTGTGAAGCAGAAACCAACCTTTTGTCTGTGGCTGTTGAGCTTTGGGCCACTGTGGCCACCTGGGTGCAGAGACCTTGTGACAAAGGAGCAGAGCTGCTTGTCCACCCTTCACTTCTCCCTGCACCCCTTTTACCTGCAGGGCTCTGAGTGGCAAGGTCTGTGCTTCCCAACAGAAAAGAAAATTTTCTATTTCTTTTCATTGGGAAAGCTACCAGCTGGAGAAACTAGTCAGGACTCCAACATTGATTGTGCTAAATAGCAATGAAATATGCCATGCATGGGTGAAGGGAATGATTTGCGTTATGGTTCCTGTTGGAGACTCTCCTGGGCCCAAGGCCAATTGCAGAGCTGCTGCTGTTAGGGCTGCTGCAGTCAGGAGGGGTAAAATTGCTAATCATTAAATTAACACCAGCACTCCTGAGCTTCTGGTTTAGCCTAGGAACTACATTAAAATTCATAGTGACTAAGGCATACAGAATTTCATTCCTTCTGAAATTTGTATTAACTTCTCTTCCTGGATGAAAAAGGATTCATTCTGACATTTTGTCTGTAATACAGCTCCTAACTACATATCCAGGATCTGCAAGAGTATCAGTTCTCTTTTTTTTCTTTCTTCTTCTACCATATACTTACTCAGATAGTTTGTATCCTAGATAACCTACCAACTAATCAGTTGTGATGCACAGGAACTGAGTTCAAGTGGCCTAAATGAGCTCTGCCTGTAAAGACATGAGTTGCCAACTGCACCAATTGCCCTCTTGGAAGACGATATCAGGGAAGTATTTATTTTAGCTTGTTTGGATGCAATATAGAACCTGCAACAAAGAGAGTATAGCCCCATGCAAATGACTGGCAATGTAATACCATCAACAAGTACTCCATAGTACACAATTTAAGATACATTAGGAGTAAACAAATATTTATATTTGTAAGAGCATGTGTGTGTTCATGTGTTCTCTGTGTAGGTGCATAGAGCTCTAAATAGTCACTGGTTAAATTTTGCAAGATGCTGACATTACTAATGCTGTGTTAGCAATCTGGTTAGAAGTCTCCTTTCTTAGTGTCTATTCCAAAACTTGGAGACCTAGTACTCTTGTTTGTCTTTATTTCTAATGTTTGAACAAATGCAAATAAGTCAGTTTTGCTTGTTTTCCCCCTGATTTTAATTTTTTTAATAATCTATTTTGCTCCATAATATTTGGGTTTCAAAAGAATTTAAGAAATGTTAAAAAGATGCATCATAAAAGATTAAAAAAATACATCAGAAAATCTTTCCTAGTGGTTTTAGCTTTCACAGTAGGTTACTTTTACAAATACTGAATTCAGCTGGATGTTTCAGGTTCTGGTTCTAAATATAGTGGCCTAATTAAACCCTATGCTTTGGTTATCCAAGTGGAAGTACCTGGATACAGTGAAGACTTTAATGCCAGAATGGAGCATTAAATTGTCCAGTGTAAACTACTGCATTATAAAGACCATCACATTTCACCCACTTACATCATATTATTAGTTTTTGTATGACTTAAAAACAGACACCTTGCTAAAATTAGAGAAGGAAGCGGTCACCTGGTATGTGGCTTTCACATGGTGGTCCAAGAGCCACTGGTGTCATAGTGGGAAATAGTTGTTATTCTTCTTAAATTAAGGCTTCCCAAGAATCAGAGCTCATCACAGAGGTTATTTTTTAGCATCTAAATTGACTATGAACAGCTATAAATCATGTCTTTTCACCCCAGATGGCTCTTGTCAATTTGTTTGGTTTTTGGGTCAAGTCTTCCTATAGTAGACTCCAGTCAGGATCATACACACAGATAACAAGAAGGCTGGAAAAAATAGAGCTAAGCAGTAATATGACCTCCAGAAATTAGAGCAGAAGGAGGTGTTGCTAATGAAGGGTAAAGCAGTGACAAGGATTTGGAAATCTTATTCTTGGGGAGAAAAAATGAATAGAAAAAGTATCTAGTTGGGAAAGAAAATTAAGCAGCTCAGCCTCTTTTGGGGGTTTGGAATGGGTGGCTAATGGAAATGAGGAACTGTATCCTTTGGAGAAACACTAGAGACCTATTGACAGTAATCTGTTCCCAGTGATTGATAGGTATGTGTGAGAAGCTATGACCAAGGAGCCCTGGCAACCAAAATGGTGGAAGGATGGAGCTGGGGTATGTGTCATCAAAATCATGGCCCTCTTCTGTCTTGGGCTGCAGGAGATTCTAGGGGTAAAAAATAAGTGGCAGTATTTCAGGGAGCATGATGTTCAGTGATGCATTAAGGACATGTGCAGATCCTGCACTGTTAAGTGTTCATTGTTTTATTTTATGGAAGGAGGTAACAGTCAAAAATTGGAGGAGTGGAGGAAGCTTTTTGGTACACTGATGGAGCCAGATGAGTCACGTTCATGTAAACATCCCCAAAGGGTTTGAACCCTCTGTTTTTCATATAAACTGTAAATAGGATCATGAATTCACTGGGACCATCTCATAGGAGTAGAGATACTTGAAAATAGAAGCATTTACAGATTGTGCACTTACAGACCAATATCAAAATATGCCAGTTTCAAATCTGAGATGAAATTTTACAGCCAAGTCATTAGGTAATTATACGTATGAAGTATTTCACACCATACTAGATCAGATTGAATCTACCAATTAGAAGAGAATGAATTGTTGGATGCTTTAAATCCAAGTGTTAAAATATCTCCTGATTTTAAAGTTGACTGAATTCCCTTTTACCCTCCCATGCTTAGAGCATATGGGTGGTTTAGGTTAGACCATATTAATGAATTTAAGGAGATGGTTAATTGGGTTTTACTTCAAGGATGTTTGAAAATTCCTTGTTTCATATTATATATAGCTTAATAAACTTGTCTAACTCTTTGGCTACTGGATTAAATCTCAGTAGGGAGAAAACCTGCAGGTTCTAGCACAGCCTGTAAATCCGAATCACATTGTTTTGTGTACATGTGGTTGCTCACATTTAGTTAAAGCCTTAGACACAGTTGTAAGTGCTCTGGAGACTTTAAGATGTTGTTTCCACCAAGACTTTAATAGTTGGGGGAGGGTTGATTGCTCTCTGACCACATATCTGATTCACTATGGATTTTGTAACTTTGGTAGCAGTGACCTCATTTTGGCAAAATAATATGTGTCATTTACTGAGCATCTAACTGCTCTAGCAATCACAGGAATATTAGGGTTATAACCTGAGTAATTTATGGAAGAGAGATGACTCTTAAATAATCTTTTATTTTCTTGGAAAGGCTTATTTTATTTAAAACATATTTTAGCTTTGAGTAAGAATGAGAGATCCTCAGCAAAGCACCCAGGGGGGATTGTGCTGTCCAGTGTGTTGAAAAGGTGAATTGTAATGTATGGGTGTCTAGACATTTCCTCTTGTTGCTGTCAACAGTCCAGTTGGCTGTATTTTTTTTTTTTCCAGTGAATAGGAGCATTGATTTTCCTCTCTCTTTGGCCAGAGCTTTCATTTTACATATCTTTCCTCTTCTGTGTCTCTTTTTTCCTCCCTCCCTCTTTCTTCTCTCTCTCTTCCTCTATCTGGAAGAGAGAGAAGACTGTAAGAGCTGACAGCAAGCTTTCTAACTCAGAATGATTCATGTAAGACACCTGAAAGGCAAGCTCTGCACCAGCATCACTGCAAGAAAGGTAGGGCTTTGGGGGCTAAACAGTCTGTAAAACTGAGCAAAACATAGAGAAAATGAGACGAATCAGTTAAGTCTGTAAATCTGTCAATGATGCAAGAAAAGTTTGAGAGAGAACTTTAAGAGTTTTTAAGCTCTGTTGTTCGAGGTGCTTTTTCTTTTAATTAAAAGTTTGGTGTATTTCTCAAAGTTGGGAGAAAAAAAAAGTTCCCCTCCACAACTTTGAATAATGTATATAATGTAGGGGTTTTTGTCATGGGTGTTAAACTATAATTATAACACTGTTGTGCTTCCCAGACCCACGTGAATGTGTAAATATGCACATCCCATTTCTTTCCCCTGACTGATTATTTTCTGTTATACTTAAAGTTCTCCTTATCCAGCTGTTATTTATATTCACTTCCCGAACCCGAATCTGACCCAGTAATTCTGAGCGATTGTAGTGTGACGCATGAGTTCTCACACACACCTTAATGTTTCAATCACACCCTTCCAGCAATATGTGTTTGTAGGAATCATGCTCCTAATAAACCCCCTTACAACGCAAAACAGTGGTTTTGGCAGAGAATATTCTGCTGTTTTTGACAGGGCTGTGATAGATGTGAGGGCCCGATAGTTGTGAGTCTTGTGCTTGCTCCGACAGTAGAAAAGAGGAGGGAGAGAGCGAGTGAAAGGGGGGAGGAAAAAAAAGACAGGGAAGGAGAGAGCGAGAGGGAGAGAGATTGAGAGAGAGAGAGAGAGAGAGAGAGAGAGAGAGAGTGCGGGGCTGAGAGAGAGACTTGGCAAGGGAAATCTTATGGGTATACTGAAACAGCAGATCAGAATTGTGAAACCAGAGCTAGGGCTGAAATGTGATGCTTTTGCTCTTTTGTGCTTGTTGTGGTTCTCATCTTCCCATTTAGAGGGCTGCATACCATTCAACAGCATATTTTGATCACAGATTGAACAATGCAGCAATCAAGCCTGATAAACCACCTGGAAGTTTTGCTTGAGACGATTTCTAGTGGGTTTACTGATCCCTGTGAGCATCATGACTGCCTTTAGCATTGTGGAGGAGGACTCGAGTTTCTTATGAGGGCCCCACTTGGAAAAGCTGGCTGTGCAGATTCAAGCCTCCGGTTCTGTTCATGCTATTCAAAAGCCTTTCCTCACCCTTGCTGATTTATTTTTATGATTTACATACACTCCTGTGGAGATTTACAGAATGGATTGTCTGTGCATTGTCACGACCAAGGTAGGACTGGAAACATTGCTGTTCTGTGTACATATTTCTCTGCTATTTTTCTGTTCCTGTAATTAAATAGATTGAGCATGCACTATTTCAGGTTGCAAGATAAAGTGATGAATAAGCTTTGCTTCCACGAGCATTTTGTTCTCTTTATCTGTAGATTATGCAGTTTGCTTCTGTATCACTTCCTAAATTATATGTTTTTTACTTATTTTTATTAGCAAAAGGGAAAGGATTTCATATTTTATCTTAGCCTATGCTTGTGTCTATTAATATCTCTGGCAACTAGAGCACTTTCAGAATACATGGTATACTGCACATATTTTCTCAGCTTATCAGTTTTTTCTGTAAACTAAAGAATAATAAAGAAAGGGGGCATTATATGGGTCCTAGGATTTTAAAGAGGCCAATCAGATGTAGTTTAGATAGTCATGGTGTTTCTGATTGGAGAGGTGCAAGTTTCTTGTGGCTTATTGTGGCTTTTTGGGGGAAAAATCATAGATTATTTTGCCTCTCTAGGCCTGAAAAATAAAAATGCCTAGGTCCCAATTCAGCACTCCTATACTGATGTTAGACCTAACCTGACTGGAAAAAGTCCTTCTAAATAATCATAATTTCTTCCAAATATGAATATGAACAGTATCTTTTCCACAACAGTGTCAGTGGGCTAAGGACCTTAGGGTTAAGGACACTTCCCAGTTTAAAGATCTGGTGTAGGGATAAGCAAGATGATTCTTTGAGATGTCCTCAAACTTAGCAAACTAACTTAGTATGAAATGACAGGGAGATGATGAGGGAACTCCTTTTCTGTTGCTACAGGTCAGGCAGCTCAGCACATGTTTGGAACCACCTTTGCACATGGCGATAGTATTTATAAGGAGCAGTTAGCAAGGGAGGTCCAGACTTTGGTGTTCAACACAGCTGCTTCCTGTTCTGGTTTATTTTTGATGAATTCCATCATTTCCATAGGACTTGGAAAAGGCCTGGGGTAACCAGAACACCTGAAGTCTGCATAAATGATAAGGCAAAGCAATGGTTAGCACTGCTGTCATCTCTGCTGTCATTCTTCGTGTCATAGCCATGCAAAACGGGGATGCCCATCTGTGACATGGAGATGGGCAGGAAGGCACACCCTGGGCACCCATGGGCAGCAGCAAGGGGTGGTGGGTGGCCACTGCAGAGAGCAGGGAGCACAGCAGAGCTGTGGAAACAGATGCCAGCTGTCATTCCCATCTTGCTGGTAGAGAAACCCATATGGGAAGAGAACAGGAGGTGAATGAGGCCGCAGAAGAAGCATAAATTGGAGGAGGCTGTGGCCTCATTCACCTCCTGTTCTTTTCAGATCCTTCTGGCTCTTACAAGCCATGCTGGATCTGATACTATATCCTCAATCGTGCCTGGAGCAGAGCAGAGGCACTTGTGGGTTCCTGTTGACACAATACCAGTGAAAAGCACTCAGCAGCAGAGGTGCAGCACTGCTGAACAGAGCTGGGATGCAGGATCATGCTAAACACTCAATTTTCACTCCCAGGTGTTGCTTTCCAATTCCAAATAACAGGAAGGTTGAAAAGAAGAGCTGCTATTAGCCCTTCTTCTGGGTGTCTGATGGTGCAATTGAAACCATTATTGGCCTAGAGACTTTAGGAAGGAGGTTTGTAGGAACTGGATTTGGGACAAGGAAATTAGTTTTGAAGTGGTGTAACTGGGAGAAGAATATGTCCCACTACCTTTTTTTAATGTATCAAGATACATCACTGATTTATTTTATGATTTGGTGATGAAAGTTTCCACTGAATATTTTCCCAGGTCCTTCTGGGAAATAACAGGTGTGGATTCACTGCCAGCTCACTACTGCTGCTGCCTTGAGCAGGGCTCCCAACTCCATCTACACACAATATCTTTCCTTTCATTTTTTCTGTCTCTTGGATCCAGTGCTGAGTGGCTGAAATGATCTGAAAGTCAAGCATGTGGATGAGCCTCAAATATCCAACTCCAGATATGCAGTCTTTGCTACCAGCACTGATGTTGGAATGAGATGCAATTGCAAATTGCACATGACCTGCTACTTGGATGCATGCAGGAACAACAGAATATCATATGTAATTGAGTTGAATAATGGCAAAAATCTAGTTTCAGAATATATTCATATTGCAATGGCTTGAAACCAAATAAATTACAGTGATTTGCTCATTTTACTTGTCGCTATATTTAAATAGCTGGACTCATGTTATATTGATCCATAATCTACTCTTACTTGCTTTATTTTCATTGGAGTAGTAACCTTACTTTCTTTAAACTACCAAAAATTTCTATGGCTTCTGTTTATGTCAATTTTCATCAATGTAATAAGAGCATTCCTTTTTCAGAACAACTGTGATTTTTAAAAAATTAATTTTGATCAATGTAAATCTACAGAGTAATGGTATGGTCATTTTTGGCCTCAGATCTGTTAATTGTCCTTATTTGAATAGCCATTTGCCTGATTTGTGCAAATAATTACCATTCTTTGTCTTGAAAAAGTGGATCTTGATGTCAGAGAGAGTAAATCCATCAGATTTATCCTTCAGATCTTAAGTAATAAAAAGGGAGTAAAAGATTAAATGCTGTTTAAACTGCAAATGATGACCATTTAAAAAGTTGACATTTTTAACACATGATCATTAAATTTAGTCTGGAACATTTGGTACTTCCACTGTATAGAAAATGACATAAATGTTGTGGTGGAGTGAATCTACCCTTGTAGATTATGTTCAATGGACCTACAGATCCTGCTTTGAACTCTGTGTGGTGAAAGATGCCATCTAATAAAATTACTTTTTGGTGTACCTTGCCAAATCTTAAATCCTACAGTCATTTTTTTCAAGCCAAAGTACAAAGTATATTTAAGATAGATTTAAGTTATTAGTTTGCACAAATTCGTCCTCTTCTTTTTATTTCCTTCATGTTTCCATTTCTGAAAACAGTTCTACAGAAATGCTGAATCAGTCAAGGACAACTTCTTATGGTCTCCTGGTTTATCTTAATTGATCATGTTCCCAGCATAGCTTCTTTCTTTTACTGTCACATAGGGCATGTTAATTTGTGGCATTATTTTATTATTAGGAAGCATTTGGTATAAATAGAACCTTAGGTTGGGACTCCATCCCAGCAGGAGCACCAGGAGTTTTTGAAAAGCAAGAACATTCCACTGTGGCTCCCGACAGTAAAAGGCAACATGCTGTCCTTTCCTTTGGCTACCAGCTCTCCTTCCATCCTTCTGCCATTTTTAGACTTAGGAATACAATGGTAGCTGCAGCTGGTAAAAAAGAAAGCAGAGAGTTATATGTTGCTCACTGTAACAGAGGCTGCTCCACTGGAACCTCCAGTTCTTGGTGTTAGGTGACTTAGAAAAGATGATCAGCTTTCACTGGAAAAGACCCTCAAGAGCTTTCTGGCCCTATTTGCTAGAAAGGAGAGCTCAGAGGTGGAAACTTTACAGGTTTAAAACCTAGAAGGACAATAGCAGGGCTTAAGACCTTCTCCCAGGACAGAGATTTTAAAACTTTCTATGCAGTCTAGTCTAACATTTCATTATCCTTAACATCAGTAGTGTTCCTAAGAACTGTCAATGTTGGTTGCCACTTGTGTCACCCTGGGTTTTGTTTGGGAACTGTATTTTGAAGTTTGCTTAAGATCTCAAATTTTATCACCTGAAAGCTTCTGTGTTTTGAGAAAAGCTTGCAAAGATGTACACAAAGAAGAGACAGAACTTAAATAATCTAAATTTATTCAGAAGTTCTAAGCCATTTGCTGTTTGTGCCTGACTCCTAAGTTCTCAGTGCTGAGCACTGGCAGCAGGTGGGTTTCTGTGTCCTAGAACTGTGTGCTCCAGCTTGTAAACCAGAGAACCGGCCTTCTTGTCCAGGGACAACACCAAGCTTGAACTTGTTTTTTTAGCTACAAAAATAAATTTCTCTCATCAAAATATTGAAAATTCTGCAACATTTACTCCTTTTTGCAGATTCATATTGCTAGCTTCCAATTAACTCTGCAGTGATTGTTCATGTGACTGGATAACAGATCTTGTAAATTTGGGTTTTGTTTTTTTTTTTGTTTTTTTTTTTTTTGAGTTAATGAAAGACTCAGTTCATTGTACTAGTGAAGAAGCTTGGCATTTTGTATGTATTTACTATTTTTAGGTTGTTTTTTTTTTAAATTAATTTTTTAAACTTGTTCTAGTTTGGAAAATTAACAATCTCTCTCCTTTCATGGCTGTCCATCCAGTACCTCTCCAAAGAATTTAATTCAAGTACTTAAAAGAATGAAATAAAGATGGAAGGAAAAAAAAACTATTTTGTACTGATGCTGGGGAGCAAAGCAGTAAGCTTGTTTATGTTGTTAACCCGTACTAAAGTTGAATGTGTACAAATCTGATTGACAAGGTTGCCAGGAGCCAGCAACATCTGTCTGTCCTATTTTCTTCTGCTCATCCAGTCATATATGTGGAACAGGGGACACCACTCTATGCACTTAAGGCAAAGTTCTGAACAGATGTGTGATCAGAAATCATGATATGAATGATTGTCATAGAAAACAAGAAGCCACAATGGTCAAATACAGGACAAATATCTGGGTTAGACCCCGGGCATGGTATAACTTTCTGCTCATCTCTCCCACTCCACACATCATCACCCCACTTTGCAGCATGAATTTAGGAGTAAAGCAGAAAAGAGATATAAAATTTGTACCTTGTCTCTGTCAGCTTCAGTTTTCCTTTCCCCATAGTTCCAACATGGAAGATAAGGCAAAATTCAGATCTCATCCTTCTTAGTAGCATCACTGTGAACCTGAATGAGGAGTTGCTGTGGCCTGACTAGTTCACTTTGAAATTAGATTAAGTGTATCATTTTAAATCCCTGATGATAGTGTGCTGTATTATGGAAAGGTAACTGCAGGTCTTGTGTCTCAGTAAGGTACTGTGGATTCTTCAAGTGAGACGGAAAGCATAATTCAGCATTTAGCCCACCAAATTGACTCCCAGAACCAGCCTAGTTGATTTGAAAGATGTTTTTAGAACATGGCTGAAGAATGGAAAAATGTGGAGGTGGCACCACTGGAGTGACTTCACCATTCCAGCCTCTCTAATTTACAGTGGCAGCAAAAGCAGTTCTAAGATGCTCAGAGAAGGGCAGAATGGTGAATGAGATCAGGTCATCTTCTGCAGGTGGAGTGCAGGTCCACACACCGTATGCCAGCTGTTGGTCTCACTTTGCAGAGGGGAATCCACTAGAAGGTTAAGTTGAATTATTGATTATTGGGGCCTGATACCAATGCAAATAGCTAATACTTAGAATATTTATTTATGTTGAGATGCCTTTGCCATAGGGCTGTTGTCCCATCCCCCCTGCCCTCTCTTATATTGTTAAGCTGAAAAAACTCAATATAGATATTTAAAAAGGTATATATTTAGAGAATGTGGTTCAATTTATTTTGTGAGGCTTCCAACAAGATGAGCTGTATGGGTCTGAGAGGCTGCATAGTCAGTCCCAAAATTAGGAAATTATAAAGCTAGATATAGATACTGAGATTAACTGGGGCCTCGGGTGTTATAGAGTATTATAATCTTAGCAAAACTATCAGAATTATAGAGAGCTGTATTGCATGAGGATCTGAATGAAGTTTACTGGATATGAAAGAAACAAACAAAACCCCCCCACATTTTTGTGTGCCTGCATATTGTTAATAGATCTGGGCAACATTTGTTGTTTTTCTTTCCAAGACTTCAGGCTTTGAATTGTTGCAGTTTGGAATCATAAACTGAGTAGCTAAGTTTTTTTGTGCTGAATTTCCTGGCTATAACAAACCCAAAACAAAGGAACCATAATGATTTTCCCCCTAGAGATTCACATTTAGCTAAAATCAAAATCCTTTTCTATAGTCATTATTAGGTGCTGATGAGCACTTCAAACTGTGGTGTTTTCCTGCCAGACCCTAAAACTGTAATAGTGCTGAATCCATAAAATTTACATGTAATTTAGTAAAGTCTATTCTGAAGTGGTACTTCAGGACAGCTTTGATGACTGTGGGTTGGCTGCTGGCTAAACTGCACAATCTTAGAAACGTAGGAAGATCCTTTTCATTGATTCCCATTTATTTTAGCTGGAGAATATAGGGATGTTTGACTAATGGGGAGTGTATCTGTGTATTTATTTCAAATCTGTATTTACCAATGTTAAATTTTGGAACAATTATTGTAAGCCTCTAGTGTCTGGATTTCAAACATTATGAATGTAAACTGATGAGACACATGCTGTCTTTTCCAGAAAAATAAAATAATTTGGGGGGGGCGCGGGAATCTCAAGAAAATTGCACAGAACAAACCAATGTGCATTGCATATGTAATGTCTGGTAATTATATCTTGTCAAAAACTCAACTCTTTTCTCCTTTATTCTTTAGAAATATGGTAATAGTCCCTTTTCCCTTGTAGTTAATTATAAATTTCAGGAAGAATTAAGTATGTTAAATCTCTTCTTCCCCCTCTTCCCCCTCCCTTGGTCTCTATGGCAGCAGCAGGAATGGAAGGGAATTACTTTGATCTCCATTTCTGAGTGACATTTCTTTTGTTCTGAGCCTTGACCTTGTTTAGTGCAACTGAAATTTTCAATAGATTTAATTAGATTATAATTTGGTGATCTTAGGGAGATGTCTTTATTAAGATTTGTTTTACCTATGAAAGGAGAAGGGTGATTTGTTTCATAAATCTATGAAGGGCTCCATAACTGAAAAAAGAAAATGTTCAATTAACGGCTCAGGCAGATAAGGCAGGGAGAGACTCGATTCTGCAGAGTGTTGGTGAGCTGCAGAGGTGAGGCAACGTGGAAGGTGCTGAGCAAGAAAAAGGAAACAAGAGAGCTTGATCCTGGCCCAATTAATAATAGTGCTGCTAATGATAGGAGAGCTATATATCCATAGCAGGTCCCTTTTCTGATATTCAAAGGGCCTGGGTGAAGGTGGGAAGATAATTTCCCAGTGCCAAGCTGAGCTGTATTTTTATGCATTTCACATGCCTGGAACAGACCGAATAGGTTCTTTGCAATGTCCAGTAGGCACTAAAAGCAGAAAAGTTCTGTTTTGTAGCTGTCATGCTCAATATAAACAGGTATTTCTTTTCTGTGTTAAGCTGTTTCATACTACCGTGCAAATTTCACGGAATCACAGAATATGCTGAGTTGGAAGGGACCCACAAGGGTTGTCGACTCCACCCCTTAGCCCTGCACAGGACCATCCCCAAGAGTCACACCATGTGCCTGAGAGTATCATCCAAACACTTCTTGAACTCTGTCAGGCTTGGTGCTGTGACCACTTCTCTGGGGAGCCTGTTCCAGTGCCCAACTACCCTCTGGGTGAAGAACCTTTTCCTGATATCCAATCCAAACCTCCCCTGACACAACTTCAGGCCATTCCCTCAGGTTGCCACTGGTCACCGGAGAGAAGAGATCAGTGCCTGCCCCTCCTCTTCCCCTCACAAGAAACTTGTAACTGCAATAAGGTGTCCCCTCAGTCTCCTCTTCTCCAGGCTGAACAGACTAAGTGCCCTCAGCCACTCCTCATATGGCTTCCTCACAACCGTTCACCATCTTCATTGCCCTGCATTCATTCACCTTATGCAAGACTTCTTGAAAATGAGAATATGTGCACTCAAAGAGAAAGGAATGTGGTTATTTATGAGTGAATCATTAGATCAGGGGTACGGCCTAGTATATGATTATATTTTGCTCAGTCTGAGACCTCTAGTTGAGATCTACAACCTTCATTTCTTCAGGGCATCAGGGAAGATAATTTGTAAGGATGTGTAGGAGTAGCTGAGTATGTTCCACTGTTTCTGATTGCAGCCCATGCTTTTGCTACCGAAGACCGCGCCGAAGGGCTTGTATACAATTTCATGTATGTATATTCCTGGCCATTCTGGTGGATACAAATGGAATCTTACCTGTGACTTCTTTAGATTCAGATCACCAGTATCTTCTCTGAGCAAAAATACTAAGTCAAGTCTTAGAGAGTGCTGTGGTTCAGTGAGCCCTGAACCTTTGTATTCCTAAATACCCTCATCTTCCTGCAGAGCTAAGATCTGCCTCTGAATGTGTCTCCAGCCACAATCACATTATGAAATATTTGGCCATCCAAATTTGATCTTGATATTTTGTATATATAAGAACTCTCCCTGCCTGCGAAAAAGTCACAATAAGCTGTACATGTTTGCTCTTAAAATCACACAACACAAATGAGGAGTTCTTCCTTGAAATCTTACCCAGAGCTTGCTGATGTGCAACTGCATCTCTGTTACCTGAAACCTCTCTTGTGCAGCACAACAAAGTTCTCACCTTCCACTTCAGTATTCAACATGCAATATTTCCCTCTGCAATATTGCAGTGAGCACTGATGCACTACCACTCTGCACTGAGTTAATGCATCTGCAAGATGCATTATACTGGTGTTTCTAACCAATGCTGATAACATTATTTTAACACCTGACTGAGAAAAGCATGACAGAAAGAAGCTTGCTTGAAGGTTGCATGCTAGGAAGGCAGATATTGTGCACTGACTTGGAAGGGCTCGTGTCCTTGGTTTTGTTTGCTGAGGTTGGTGCTTTTCTGTCTCTCCTGGTTACCTGCGTGGTTACCTGCATTTCTGGATGTTGGATAAACCTGTTAGTTTGCGAATTACATATATCCATTCCTCCAGAGAGGAAACTGCACTGTCTCTAACTGAATGTGAGGTTAGCATCTCTATCTGACTTTGGTCATTGCTTCCTGACTTATTATTGCTATGCAATTTATGAAGGAAAGAAAAAAAAGCTGTGACTGATGCTGAATTCAGCAATGAGAATTGGAATTACTTTTTCGTGTCAAAAGGTCTCTTTATACAAAAATTGCACAAGCTGAAGATCTTATTGCATATTTTGAAGGCTCTGATTTCATTAAGCTGTGATAAAACCTACGCCTGGATGGCTGTGTCTGTCACTACATTGGAGATCTCTCAAGGGTGAAGCTCAGTGCAGGAGGCCAAGTATCCTTAAAGAAAAGGACAAAAACAAGACTGTGGAAATCACTCATTCATAAGCTATAGAGAAACAGGCTTTCAGTTTATATTTCAGATGGAGAAGACTTTTATTGGAACATATTCTCCCAAACAGAAAGGCAAGATGTATTTGCATACCAAAACTAGTGAACAGGAAAAACAAAATAGAAGTGGTTCTGTCCTCCCTTGAAGGCTGTCTGAAGAAACATGATTTCCAATGATGGGTTTTCATCACTTTTAAGATTTTTAACTTTACAGTGTAGTGGTGGACCAGGGTCCATAGTTTTTATGCTTGCCAAACTCCTAAGCTGAGGAAAATATTAGCAGTAATAATCAAATGGAGTTAATTCCTTCTACAGCCTACAAATATTTATCAATGTATTTATTTCTATGCCTATTTGTATTGCCTATGCTTGCAGAATACTCTGCGTAGTGTTGACCATTTGGCTAATTTTTATTTTTAAATTGCTGTCTCTAGATGTGGCATGTTGGAGCTTTTGGCTATTAAAAAACCCCAAATTGAGCACTTTTATGAAGAAAAGTGTTACCAGCAGCTGATATATAGCCTTATATTTTGGAAATGTTTCAACTAGGTGAGGGTGTAAGATATGAAAAGTATGAAAAACACTGCTTTTTACACAATACAAAAAGAAGTGGTTGTTCAAGTAAGAAATTAGCTGTAATTTTCAAAAATCATCCAAGTTCCCAAAAAGCTGTAGGAGAAAAACATTCAGTTCTAGCCCTTGAACCATGTGCATTTCTCAGACAGCTCCAGTGCAGTGTCATGTTACCAGCACAATAATTCAAATATCCAGCTGTGAAAGGCCAAACGCTGCAGGTCACCCTACAACCCAGATGAATGCCCAGCACAGCCCTTGTCCTGGAAAACTGGGATCTCTGTAGAACTGCTGCCTATGAGCAATTCCCAGTTACTGATGTCTCCCTGACCTTTGAATATGCACATGTCATGGGATTCTGGGCCTTGGGACAATTTAGGTATGAATCTCAAAGTCAAGTGAACTTGTACAGTATTAGTCCCTCCTGCTACGAAATCTGCAGCTTTTATTTTGCAAAAGTGTCCTCCTTAAGAATGTGAGGAGTCTTTTTGAGGAGTCTCCTGACAAAATTATACACAGTTACCTCTGTAAGACCAGGCTTTTCAATCAGAAAAGTGTTTTCAGTCCAGAGCACATTATTAACTCTCTTGCCTTTAAATTGCCTTTGAATAAAGACTGAAAGTGTATAATTGTTAAAGGAAAAAATAATTACTAGTGTTTCATGCAGTATTTTGATCAGAATTCATTTATAGTTTTATTATTTTGATAGGAGTACATCGTTTGCTGTTGCATTCGTCCCTCCTTACAGGAGATAACACACAGCAGAATACTGCTGCCATGATAGCAGTGACTTTTTCAAATCCTTTTAAGCCAGACTTTCTAAACTTTCATCTAAAGGTGCAATGTTTCTTGCTTGCTAACTGTTTTTCTGAATATTTCTTCAAGTTTTCTAAGTGAAAGTGAAAAAGAAAAACAGTTTTAAGGTTTGGACACTATAAAGCTGAAACTGATATCCGTTTTTTTTCCTTTTTTTAAACTTGAAAAAGTAGTATTGCACTACTTTACAAACATTTACTTTTTGGAGATAAAGAACAAAGAACTAATAGTTCTTAAATTGGACTCAAAACTGAAAATCACTAGTGTTTGCAGAGGTTGCTGTCCTTTACTCTCAGCACAGAGAAAGGAAAGGTGTAATGTAGTTCCTCGTAATATATCTGGTTTAAATGAAAATAAAAAGAAGAAAGCTTTTTTTTCCTCCATATAACTTCCAGCTTCGGGAGCATACATGATTACAAGAGTCCTCCAATTCAAGGAGCTAAATAATAGTTTGACTCTTATGTGAAATGCTGAGAGTAATGGTGGCAGACACCAGAATTTATTCTAAACTTTTCTGCAGGGACTCTGACCAAATCTGCTGTGCAATTAATTCTGTTGGGCTCCAAACCTTGGCTGCAATGTAATTGAATTATTGCAAATGCAAGGGAAATTACAGGAAGATCACCCTGAAGGTGCGATGGTTGCATCTTGCACTGCCATGTGGAACATCAGACTTTCAGTTAACACCTTGCTCTTTTCGTTCTGCAAAGTTTCAGGGAACTGCACAAGTCTTGGATACTTGCTTATGTTCTCCAGGGACCAATCTGGGGAGCAAACAGATCATTCTGCTCTGAAAAGAAACACACCCTACAAATTTGGAACATACTCCTCCTAGAAAATAGCCCTGGGAGGTGTTCTAGGCTGCAGCTATCACTGGTTCACATAGGGTACTGTGGAAAAATGTAGCCTGTCATGAACTGGGGGAAAAAAAGCCATACTCTACCTACTGACTAATGCTCCACTGTTCTCTGAATGCTCCAGTGTGGAGGAAAGACAAATGGCACATGCTTGGGGTTCAGAGTGGATGTGTGTTCACTCACAGAGCTGAGAATTTCAAAGCAAAATTAATGCATAATTCCTGAGGCCGTTTTGGTCCTGTAAACCTCAGATTATTTTCCATACGTGACAGTGGAAAATGACTTTGCGAGGTGTAATGCATACTAGCAAACTTCTAGATGCTCCGTATGGAATAGAGTCCATTGCACCTAGCTATTGCAGCACATACTGTGTTGTGTATAATGCCATTTTCACTTATTTGCAGCAGAGCCATGGCAGATGCCCATCTCACAAATGCTCAGTCGAAACACCTGCCTGGATACCCATTCAGCACTCTACCGTAAGTTTGAGCCTTTTAATACAAAGATTTGAGGGACTGAATGGTAAGTCTGTGTTTGGAGCAGCCCTGGTCGGGTAATATTTCCATACTCAGTGCATTTGAGAAAGAATGGAAACAAGTCCTCAGGCTAGACCAAGCTACTTGGGAAGCCTGAACTGTTGAAATGTTGGGTAGTGGCTTAGCAGGGCTTCTCTAGAAGTTCAGGCTCTTCAGGAATTTAATTCATTCCACGTGGAGCAGTGGGGATCAGTGGCAAGCGTGGTGTAGTTGGTGATGGGGTCCAGCTCAGGGAGTGTGGAGTTACTGTTGATTTCTATAACCGGGCTCCAGCTGCGTGTGGTGACTGTGAGCCTGCTAGTTTTGCTTCATCATGAACTCAGTTTGAGGGAATTCATTCCTAAGCACTTGCAGGGTCTGCCAAAAAGAGCTGACATTTAGAGCTGAACCAGGCTGTCCCCAGATCCAGGTGGTGACACAGGGAAGGGAGGATGCATCTTTTCTTTTCCACATTCTCATGGAACAAAGACTGATGATTTCCACTGCTTAATGGACTAGTAAGTGGGGAAACTTGCCCAGTATAGGTAACAACTTTTGGGATGACAGACAGTGAGTGTAAACTTGGTCTGCTGGGTTTATAGGAAATTGCGTTGTAAATGCTTTCCTCCTCCTGCCACTTAGATGACTTCAGTGAGATTTGCTTTTAACTATCAAAGACACAGTAACATTTGAAGAGAAAAAAGCCAACTGCAGTCAAGTTGACACTACATTGATTTATGTCTTGTCTGAACATGTACTGTAGATAGAGCCAAATCCTTGGATGCTCTAAGTTAGAGGTCTGACTAATAGAGATACAATGATTTATTGCAGCTGAGGAGTTGGCAGGATTTAGTTGACATTTTTGTTGGCTCTGGACCACAGGTATGATGTTGGTCCACAACTATTAACTTGTCACCTTTTATGAGTAGATGAATGAGAAACAAATTCAAGCCTTCATTCTCCCTCAGTCTCTTGCTAATGTTGCAAGTAATTGTAAGCTCTGTATTTTGGTTGTCCTTATTATATGTTAAAATTAATTGTAGCATTGTTTATCTGTATTAAAAGAGACCCACTTAAAAGTATTGATTGAATAGTTGAGTTAGCCAGTTTTTTTACCAGGTGAGGATCTAGGGCAGTAACTAATTAGTAACTCTATCTAATCATTAGTTTCTGTTCTTTGGATTGGATTTGTGGTGTGGTTTACATTGTTTTGTGTTTATATTAAGAGGGTTGCAGCATGAGAACAAGTGTGGTCGTGTGGTGCTTTGAGAATTGGAACGGTACTGGGCATTTGTAGAAAGTCAGAAGCAGTTGCACTCAGTGATTTCCACTAACACCATGACCTGAATTTTCATGTAATGGCTTTAAATGCCTTGGGTATTTATAAGGATACTTGTTTCTTAAACCATAAAAAATAAAAGCATTCATCTTGAGTATTCTTTGTCTGTTACACCAGATAGGTATGCATGCATGGGTAATATTGATAGACCTGTTACCTTGCAACTTCTTATGTTGTCACAAAAAATGGTAAACTGAGGATTAAACTTGATCGGTTTGGTTAACATGAGAAATTGTCTAAGATCAGAATATCTTCAAGAAGTGGTATTTTTAAACTGTTAGAGTGAAAACTGGTTCTGAGACCAATACTGTTTAATATCTTAATCAACAACATAGATAGTGGGATTGAGTGTACCCTCAGCAAATTTGCAGATGACACCGAGCTGAGTAATGCAGTTGATGTGCTGGAGGGAAGAGATGACATCCAGAGGGATTGTAACAGGCTTGAGAGGTGGGTTTGTGTGAACCTCATGAAGTTTAACAAGGCCAAGTGCAAGGTCTTGCACCTGGGTCAAAATAATTACCAATATCAGTACATACTATGGGATAAATGAATTGAGAACAGCCCTGAGGAGAAGGACTTAGGGATACTGGTGGATAAAAGATTGGCCATGACCTGAAAGTGTGCACTTGGAGCCCAGAAAGGCAACCATATCGTGGGCTGCATTAAAAGCAGCATGAGCAGCAGGATAAGGGAGGTGATTCTCCCCCTCCACTCTGCTCTTGTGAGGTCCCACCTGGAGTGCTGCATCCAGCTCTGGCATCCCCAACATAAGGACATGGACCTGTTGGAGTGAGTTCAGAGAATGCCGCAGAAATGGTCAGAGGGCTGGAGCAGCTGTGCTATGGAGACAGGCTGAGAGAGCTGGGTCTGTTCACCCTGGGGGCGAGAGGGTTCCAGGGAGACCTTATGGTGGTCTTTTCCCATTTAAAGGGAGACTACTGAGAAAGACCAGGACAAACTTTTTAATGGGACCTGTTATGATAGGACAAAAAGAAGTTCCTCACCGTGAGGATGGTGAGGCACTGGAAGAGTGCCCAGAGAAGCTGTGGGTGCTCTATCCCTGGGGTTCAAGATCAGGCTGGATGAAGCTTTGGGTGATATGATCTAGTGGAAGGTGTCCCTGCCTGTGGCAGAGGTGAGTGGGACTAGATGACCTTTAAAGATCTTGAAAGGTCTTTTCTAACCTGAGACTTTTCTATGAGTCTATTAAAAAAAAACCCAAACAACTTACTATTACAATATAGTTCAACCATTCACTTAGTTGCTATTTTTTTGATTCTAGAGTACAACATGTAGTCCTTGAGGTAATTGCCTACTTGAAGCTTGTTATTATCTGTATTTTTTCTTGATTATAGAAGTTGAATGGAGTGAAAGAAAATAAGTTGTAATTCCCAAGTACCTCCTGCTTCTTTTTTATCAAACAATTTTCTATGCAGCCAAACAGATTTTTCTGTCTATCTTATCTGTATCAGTTATTTATAGGCATTTTTATTATACTTCAGTAGACTTATTTTCTTGGAACACTAATGCAGACAGTTGGGGAAAATTAAATCAGACAGAAATTAAGATCTAAGTGGTACCAATATTTTTCTCCATCTGATTTCAAAAGTGTTTTTTAACTGCCTTGCCTTTATCAGAGAAGTATATCTATGAAACATCAGCATTTTGATAGAAAGCTGATTAATGAAATGAAAATTTCTAGTGACACATCAAAGCATACTACCTCCTATAAAAGGCTTGTGGGGAGAAAAAAAAAAAGGAAAAGAAAGCAGTAGATATTTACCAAGTTGTGAAAACCCCATTAGATGACAACAGCATGTGTTTGGATGTCTCTCAACAGTGGTAGAGGGAACAATGTAAAATTGTGAAGGAAAAATAAACTGCTAGGAAAGGTATCCTCTTTCATCAGTTTTGCTGTCTGCGTCACTCAGGATGGCATTAGTCTGGGCTAGGTTTTCCTCTCCTTTTCAGCATTTTTTATAAAATGCACTGTGTCCTCTCTTGGGAGCACTTTTTGTGTCTAATGCAAAACAGGAGATTGGGCAGCATTGCTGTTATGTAACAGTCTGACTTTTGCCATTCCTAACTTACCATCTTTTTTTGAATTTGCTGATGATTCTTGCAATTAAGATTCTCAGTTATGTTTGTCAACCTACCATCTGCAAAAGAGGCCATAAGTGAATACTGCCTTTCTGTGCCTTCACAATGTCCTTAATTAGATTAATTTTAAGTCTGAGAGTTTTTTTAATCAAGGGAATTACCTAAGGGTGGCTTTGTCTGCACTTGCACTTTTAGTCGTGTCTTCTGAAGGATTTTAGTGTTTGATTATAAAATACTCCAAAAGGAGTTCACTGTACTGCTCTGTAGCATACTAAGCCTCCATATAGCTGGGGCTGCTCACTATCTAGATCCATTATGTAAAGATAATGAAGTGTCAGAGACTGCATCTGTGTTGTAAAAACATTCGGGGTTGTCTTTTCTTCCAGCCTTCTTGAGAGCTTTTCTTGAGTTTGGCATTTGGGACAAACATTCACCTTAGATCACCTTGCAGCATTAATAGGATCCCTCTGCTTTTCCTTGCTGCAGTCTCAGCAGAGCTCTTTGGCCCACTGTCCTAGTCCTCTTCCACTGAAAAATTCCTTTTTGGGCATCATCTGCCATGGTGAAACAGCAGGAAGGAGCAGTGAAGGGAGTGTGGGCACAAAAGGTAAAGGATCTGGCGCATGCCTTAAGCAGAGCCTCATTCAGCATCGGTTGTCCCCTCAATGTGAAGAAGAGAACAGTGACTTTAAGGAAAGGTGAACCTAAGTGAGGGGTCTCACAGAGTAAATGCAGCAGACAAACGTGGTGCCAGAGCTCATGGGGTGCAGCTTTACATAGGTGCTACATTCTGCAGAAATTCAGGGAAGGGGTTGGATGCCAGGTTGCTCTGCAGCTGAACCCTCAGTTTTTCTGTCCCTCAATTTGCCTATAGCCATAGTACAGGGAGAGCAAAAATCACTCCTCTTTGAACCTGCATACCTGTGGAGGATGTTATTGCTATATTTACATTGGGTAGTTCAGTACATGGGGGATATAATTACTGTCTTTCTCTTCTTTCAGTTTGTTGAGAACATTGGAGGGACAAGAGTGCACTAATGCCATGCACAATTCTGAATTTAGACATCCTGATCTTAGAGTTAACCGATAAACATTCCTGGTTCAAACAAATCAAGGTTTTTGGATTCAGAGTCACTTTACAGGAGCTGTTTTAAAGAAATTGTTATTTTTGGAAGATGACTGAAAGTTAGTTCTAGTGGTTGTGCTCTTTGTAAAGAATTTTCTGACATGATATGGAGCCAAGCAGAAACATACTGAAACATG
This sequence comes from Scytalopus superciliaris, assembly GCA_013400415.1. NCBI lineage: Eukaryota > Metazoa > Chordata > Aves > Passeriformes > Rhinocryptidae > Scytalopus > Scytalopus superciliaris. Next base: position 475,423 of record VXBX01002562.1, read on the forward strand.
AATATTCTGATTTGGTTTAAGGCTATAAGTCTGGAATAATTGTTTCTGAAATGTCTTGCTCTTGTTTAACACAAAACAAATAAATGTCTCCGTTTGGCTGGAGTTGGCTCTCTCCAGGGACTAGGGTTGTGCCTTGTAATGATGTCCCATCCCCTCCTGTGTACATGTGCTCTAGAAAATAAATAAATAGCTCTGCACTCCAAAAAATGCTTTTTGCAGAGTGTCTCTAAGCTTTAAGTATTTTTCTATTAAAATCCTGTTGGCTAATAAATTTCAGAGACAATCCGGGTGGGGGTGAATGTTTTTTGTGGCTAACATGAAATATTTGAAAACAGAGCTATTAATACAATGCTTCTTCTGTCTTTCACCTTGGTGCTGATGGTAATGGAAAATTGTGAGTGCTAAAACCCTCCTTTATTTTTAAAGGAGGTATTAAAGTAGTGCCATGCATATTTCTGCTGGCTCTCTATATTCCTGCAGATCTTCTTCATTCCAAAGTCTCCTGTACCCCTCCTTGCCCTGTCCTCAAGGCAGTTTATTTTCCACTTTGAGGTTAAAAACGTCTGCCTGTACCCTGCAATGCTGAGTCTCTCACCAATTGCCAGCTATGAAACTACTTTTTAAAATAGCCACTTAAATCCCCCTTCCCCTGGATAGCTCTGATTCTTCCTTCTCATTTTCACTGCCCTCCCCAGCCTTCGCTGGAGAAAAACATGCTCCTATTGTTGTTGGCAGTAGCTGGAGTTGCTGAAGAGTCTCTTCTGTAATCTGATTTACAGATTCAGCAGGGAAAATTCCAGCTAGACTAAGGTAGTGTTGGATTAGCAGCAAACCACAGCACATCCCAGCAGAGCAGCCAGTTCTTGGGTCGATAGAGACAGAGGCGAGCAGAGTATGTGTAAATAGAATGGTTTTGGCTTAGGAGCAAATTTTGAAGGAGATAAGGCAAAAGAAGCCATTTACTCCTCTATTTCATGAAATAGGAGGGAAGAAAGGGGAAAGAAGATTTTTTTACAATGGCAATAGCCCTTTGATAAGGAAATATGTATATCTCATTTATAACACATGTGGTCTTTCCTCCCATTTCAGTTCATGTGATCCTGGTGAAACTAGGGAAGGATTTCACAATTGCAAAACAAGCTCAGAAACCCTTAAGGTGATAATTCATTTAAAAGTTTGTCTGCTAAACATTAAGCAGGTCAAAACCATTATCTGCAGACTGACCCACATATCTGCTTGACATCATCATCAGGAAATATTTTGCATGAGTTATTTACTATGAGTAGTCTCATTAAGCACACATTATGCATGGGATATTTGCTCTCTTTATTGCTTTATTTGTTTTATGGAAAGCACCGGGATATTTCTGCAGCAATCCCAGTCACAGAAGTGCAGCAGTGCAAAATTTAGAGCAAAATATTTCTAGCTGGGTTATAGAAATTTTCTTTAAGCTGAAACTTGGTATTGATCTTTATGAGAGCAATTACTTAAAGGTTCTTTTATGGAAAAGCAAATATAGATTTAACTACTTAAAATCATTGCAACTCATGAGGTTTATGAGCAAAAAAATTCGAACAACACTTAATACTCTTCTGGAGACTATTTTAAATTTCTGTTTTAGTTGCTTATTTAACCAGGTAACATTTTGACAGTGTTACTGAAGTTTATAAACAGTTTGCACATTCAATTTCTACAGTATTTGCTATTTATTATTCCCAGAGGAAAAGCACTATTGGAGTGTAGTCTTTTTGATAGCATATACATAGCTTGGGGGTTATATGCCAGGGATATTGCTAAACAAAAGCCACACTTTCCTGACATGGGTAATTCTGTGCTAAGGTCAAGCATGAACAATTCAAACATTCAGAGTTTATGGTAATATACACAAGAACAAAGTTCTCTCCAGTCTTTATTTACAACCTGCAATAACCAGAAAACATTGTTATTATGACTATTTAGAATTGTTTCTAGTCCTCAGTGAAGTGAGTGAAATTGTTTTCATTATTTTCCTCTGAGATGTGCTGCAGCATAAAATGAGGCAGTGATGTAATTGTTTTTTTTTTTTAGAAAACTGAAGAAGTTCATCATATAACTTAAAAAAAGTGGTGTGTGTATGTAGCCAACAGGTAAAGGTCAGCTAAAGTAGAAATGTAGGACTGTTACTTGTAGGTAACTCATGTCACGATATGTGAAAATTGGATGTTAGCAAGGAGCCTCATTTTGCTTGATGCTGTAGTAAAAATCTATAGAAGAAACTTGTGGGAGAAGAAAAAGTTGTGGAAGAAAAAGGCTAGAAACTATGCCTTGTTCAGCAGTATTGGATAGTGATGCTGAAAGTGAAATTCATCTGTCCAGATTTATGTCATTGGGCAGCTATAAACACTTTTGAGGGACAGTTCACCTTTACACTGGTATGTATGAATTGGACTATTGAAGGGTGTGTTTCTCTTGACTAACGATAAAAGACATGTAGACAACCAGCTCTGACACAGGGGTCTGAACTGAAGATGGTTTTCCCATGGTTTTCTCAGTATTGCCCAGGTCTGTGGCAAAGTGTTGATCTACAGCAGTCATTCAAGTACAACACTTTCCTTCTAGGCTACCCTAAACAAGCAGTTTATTATGGTTATTCTTTTGGAATCATAGAATCATTAAGCTTGGAAAAGACCTCTAAGATCATGGAGTTCAACTGTAAACTCAGCACTGAACCCTGAACCATGTCACCAATTTTCTTTTGAGCACTTCCAAGAGTGGTAATTCCAGCACTTCCCTGGGCAGTTTGTTCCAATGACTGACCACACTTTTAATTGAAAAAAAAATTCATAATATTCAATCTAAACCTCCTATTGTGCAACTTGAGTCCATTTCTTCTTGTTCCTTCACTTGTGACTTGGGAGAAGAGATTGATCATCACCTGGCTACAATCTTCTTTCAGGAAGTGGTAAGGTCCCATCTGAGCCTCCTTTTCTCCAGACTAAACATCCTCAGCTCCCTCAGTCTCTCCTCATAAGACTTGTCCTCCAGACACTTCCCGAGCTCCGCTGTCCTTCTCTGGACATGTTGCAGCACCTCAATGTCTTTCTTGTAGTGAGGAGCCCAAAACTGAACATGGGATTTGAGGTGTGGCCTCACCATTGCCAAGTACAGGGGGATGAATGCTGCCCTGGTCCTGCTGGCCACACTGTTGCTGATATAGGCCAGGATGCCATTGGCCATTTTGTTACCTGGGCACACTGCTGGATCATGTTCACTTACTGTTGACCAGAACCTCCAGGTCCTTTTCTTTCAGACAGCTCTGCCCCCAAGCCTGTATCACTACCTGGGTTTGTTGTGACCCAGGTGCAGGACTGAGCATTTTGCTTTGTTGGACCTCATACAATTGGTCTCAGCCCATTGATCCAGCCTGTCCTGATCTCTCTGCAGAGCCTTATTGCCCTCAATAGATAGGTAGAACAGCCACTGACTGCCAGGCAAAATGCAAACGAAAACAAGGTTTGATCTGGATATTACATCTCACAGAACTTGGCATTATACCTACTGCCTTTTTTCCTTAATACCTTGTGAAAAAAAAAAAAATCTGTTTAACCATAATAGACCATATGTTTTAGTGGCATTTTCATTGGTACTTCTAGATTTCAAGTCCTATTATTCATTCAGTACATACATACTGTATAATGTCATTTGCACTTAAAGGGCTATGGGAACCTAAAAGTCTCTCTTTATCACATAAATGGCAATAAGCAGCCACCTTAGCAAATGTGTTCTCCAAAGATTTATTCCTGTGGAGTTCTGAATGTTTCCTATGAAGTGCTTGGGGGTCCTCCCTTTGACCCTGTTTGTATCACTCATATGCCACTCTAAATGAGCATGGAAATCCTGCCCTGGGACTGAGTGGCTTTTATGTCAGGGAGGTGTTACACAGGCATTGCAGAAGAAATGAATATAAAAAGCTTTTTTAAAGGCTGATAAAAATTACTCTTCCCTGCAGAATACTAATTTCTCTGCTGTTTGGAACTTTTTTTTTTTTCCCAGTTGTGAAGAGTCATGCAAATTAGGTTTCTTTGCTTTGTTTGTTTGTTTTGGCTCCTCTAAGGAAGCAGGGAATAATAAATGGTAAAGTGCCTGTAAACCATATAATTGATAAGCTGTTACATGTCAGAGGAAGAATATTAATTATAGGTCTAAATATCCTGTGTTTTCAGGGGTTTGAAAACTAGAGTCAATTGTCCATGCAAACAGACCTGAGTTCTATCATCTCTTACTTGGATTTGAGCCTTGCCAAAACCCAAAGGTGCTCAGCCCTGTTTGCTGATGACTCAGAGCCTGTGTATATATATATATATATTNCTGTATGAATTTTTCCAGGTAGACATCTGTGTTTTTTGCACCAGGACTCACCATCTTATGTGAAGTCACAGGGATAAATATGTGCTTGAACTATTTTGCATAAATTATGGATTCAGATGCATCCTGTCAGTCATTCTAACAGCACCTATTCATCTAAATCACAGTAGCCCATCTCTTCTCTCCTGCCTTGGATGTGTCACTGTATTTCCATAGTGTCTGAGCATCTCAGGGTATTAATTTATTTTTACAAGATCCTTGTGAAGAAGTTGGGAAAAGCTGTTATACCCATTTTAGAAGCAAGAGTGAGAAGCAGAGCAATGGAGAACATGGCTACACTGTGAAGAGATACACTGAGCATATCAGCTCTGGAACAAATGCTGCACAAAACCTTACTCTTTTGTGGAAAGGGAAGGGACATTCTTAAAAGTATTCACCATCACATGTATAACTTCAGGAGAGAGTTTCGATACATCAGTTTGGCATCCCGGGCCACCCCTTTGCTTGGTTATTTACCTTCAGTTTCTGAGCTGGGCTGTAGCTGTAGAGCAATGGGACAGCCACAGAGTGTAGGAGCTGTGAGAGCTGCAATCTGCTCTGCCATCACTGTCGGTGCTCAGAGCTGAGTTTCAGGGGCAGCCTCATTCAGAGGCTACACATTCCATATTCCTCTAAATTGTTTATAATGTATGGTGGAAACATCTAAAATAGGATGAGGTATAATTAAAGAAAAATCCAAACCACTGAAAAGTTGAAGCTATTCCTCCCACAAGTATATACTATCTATATGTATTTTTATACAGACACTTCAGTAGCTCCTTTTATATGCCTCTGGTATCAGCTCCTGCGTTCACCCCGGTTGTACTGAGCTCTGCTGCATAAATAACCTTCTGTCCCTGTCTCCAGTTAATCTAAACCTGCTAGTGTTCAGCTCCTATTCTTTTTGCTGTGCCACCAGCCTTTCAGTCTGAGTGCTGTGTTACTCTCTTTGCTGCCACCAGTCTCAGATTTCCTGAGTGAAGACTGGGTCTTGAATTATTTTGGGAATTGAAGAATGGGTAAGGGAGTGCTCCTCCATGTTTTCATGCCCTGTTTTCACCCACAGAATAGCTCTCACATTTTCTTCTTTCCTGCCATGTCCTTACTTCTGAGGTACTTAGAGAGGGATATTCCTATTTGGATAAACATTTACTATTTTAAAACTGCTTATCCTTGCAGAATAAATAATCAGAAAAAAAACAGTAATGAGTGAAGAACAGTGTATTTTAACACTAGATAGCCACTTGGAAATACTTAAATGTCATGACAGTGACAGAATGGCAATATGGGATTGAAGGATAGGGAATAAACCTTGGGAGATTGAACCCAGTCATCTGCTGTTATGGGAGACACTATCATGTAAAACCTCTCTTAAGAATTTGGAAATGATTTGCTGTCAGATGCTTCTAGCTTCTGCTGTCATTCTGTACTGCTGTCTGCTACTGCATGAATGTGATGAGATAAAGCACAGACCCCACTATTTAAAGATTGGTCTCAGTAAAGAATCCAGGTGAATAACTCACCTGAGAATTTGTGCTCTACCTGGATTTGTCCTGCTACTGTAAAACAGAACTGTATGTGCTGATCTGTTGCATCTCTGCAGAGTGGAGCCTTTTATTCTAAGCTTGGGCCCAGTCTGCCTGCTAAAAAGCCAATTTGTGTCATATTTGGCATTAGCAGACTTAGTCACTTTAAATAGTTCATAAAACTTTAGACCAGTCACAGAAAAAAGAACAAAAGTCCCAAGGGACCTGTGTAGCTCTGCAGATGGTAGAAATCCATGCTTGATGCTTAAAGTGTGGTAAGATGGCCAGTACCCAGTGACATTTTCCTTGGAATATCTTTCCTGCTTCCAGCAATCAGGAGTAGTGGCTTCTTAAGTTTGAGATTACAGATGGGCATACTTCTGGTGGACAAGTACTCCTTAAAATATCAATTAGAAAAGTGGAACAAAATTCTGCTATCAGATAAGTAAATCTAGATTTGCACCAGTGGAACAGGGAAGAGTTTGGTTTCTCATTCACTTCCTTGTTAGTAAACATGATTAAACCTTGAAAGTTCAAAGCTCCTCCTGTATCCTGTATCTTTTTTTTTTTTTTTAATAAAGAACTGGTTTGATAATAAAATCTTGGCATCTACTTTATCAGTTCTTAACTATAGTAAAAAGGTTTTTACTTATCAGGTATATGCTTATCAGTTTTCTAGTATAGTTTGTATCCTATTTTAATATTATCTGTTCAGCTCTGCATTTTCTCCCCCTTTCTATACATGCACAAAGAGTGCCTTTAGAGATTTAAGGAATGATTTGAACAATGACTTTTTTCAGCTATCCTTCATTAAATTCAAATTGCCTCTGACTTTCTGCAACATGAGTGCTATGGAAAGTCAACATCCGCTATAATAAAAAATGTCTTTGACCAGATCTTTCCATTTCTATGATTTACTTTCTATGACTTTTTAAGTATTATTTCTTACTGAAACCGATACTGAGTCTTGAAACTCTTGTAGAGTTATTCACAATATTTCTTTTCCAATTAATAATAGGTCTTTGCATAAGAACTTCTTTTGTTTCAGCAAAATCGGTAACCAAATTGATTTTGAAATGAAAGAAGAAAGGCGTCTTCAGTTTATCACCTCTGAAAATGAAAAAATTTGAATTCATAGCATTCACAGCAGTAGTTTACCATATTGCAAGTTTATTGGGTTCTTAGATGTGCTTAACTGCTGTTAAGCAGTAAACTCCCAGGAAACAGAGCTTATTAAATGGTCTATTTGCTAAACTCAGCTTGACATCTTTATTCATACACGTTTGATTATGTTACCACCTCCAAATGGTATTTTGGACTTGAAGGTTGGGTACTATTTTTTATTTTTACTTTGTTTAGTAATGATACAGAATCAGGGCAGCTTTGTGGGACAGTGAATTGTTTTGTGTTCTGGTTCATAGGTAATTAACAGAATTGTCAGCTATTTTCTGATTCCTTATTACTGGTGGATTTACATAAAATGCACAGTAGCCTGGTTGATCTGAGTCAAAATGGGATTGGGATAGAGGATCTAGGAATTTGTCCAAAAGAACTTCTGAGTCCTGGCTTTTGCTCAACACACCCTAAGAAAGATCACCCTGTCTGTCCCTTGTCTTCCACCAAGATAGATATACAAATACTTGCTGTTTTCCTTGAGATCTCAAATTTCTTTAAGATCTATTGATGTATACAGTACAGTATAACAGTGTGATATGATTTCAAATTCCACATTTAATTTTTCAGGGTCAGCATTAAACCACTTTTTTATTGTATTAAAAAGCACTCAATGTTTTAATTTTCTTTTTGGGCCAAGAGCAAACAGGAGGTAGGGAAAAAGTTTGTTATTTTGGGGTTTCAGGTTTCGGGTGCAAACCCCAAACATTTGCATAATAACATATTTTATATTTGGATTTTATAAAAGAGGAATTTCAAGACTCTAAGCATCATAGACACAGGTTAAAACTATCATTATTCAAGGTGGTTTGAACTTCTTTGCTTTAAAATAACAGGACTCAAAGGCATAGAAAAGTAAATGCTAGTTGTTGGTTTTTTTAACAGATGTTCCATAAGCTTTTTTTCAGTCTTTTATTCAATTACTTACTATTACAATCTTTACATCTTTGTTAACTTACTTTTTTTGTTAATTTGTCACTGACCAAAGATACTGTCACACCTGCATCTTAAATTTATCTTGCTTTCTGAAGAGGAACAAAGGGATCCCAACTGTCATGAAATAGAAAACGCTGGTGAACAACAGTGACTTGTTCCTGTCTCTATCCTCTAGCAGGACAAGTTCTCATGAAACACCTGCTCAAACTGCCAGTCTAGCAGACATGGGTGCATCACGGGACTATGAAGTCCTGGATACACATAAGCAATTTAGTGACTGAAATCAGTCTTGGACAAAATTTATGTTTCCAAGTCCAAGTAGGCAGTTCATAAAGCCCATGTCCATTCCTTTTCCTCCCTTCTTTGCTTAGATATCTCTGAGATTTCAGGCACCAGGATTTCCAGAAGTACATTTCCCATCCTTTTATACTGAGCTTCCTTCATCTCTTCAGGTACAACTGGCCACATTTTGCAGGAAGGATGGAAATTTCCTCTTTCTGAACATTATCTGTTGCTGCTGGTCATAGCACTCTCCTGGGAGGTGGGAATGTGGATTTGACCTCCAGAGTGAAGCCTGTGCTGCACTCTGAATTTCTATTCACAAGAATGCAATTATACTAAGAGCACCTCATCTTTTGAGGGAAAAGAATGAAGCAATCTTCCCTACCAAAAGGGGCAATTTGGCCATGCAAGTAGGGTTGAGAGCTTTTGGTGATGTATTGTGATTTCATTTAGATGCACAGGTCAGGCTTTCTGTCCTAGAGTAGAATACAGGGAATTTGAAAAATATCCTGTTATCTCCCTCCTTACTGGCATTTCTCCCTGCTTCTAACCATCATTCTGCTCTTGTGGAATTTTATTATTAGCAATTTTCATGAACTGTGTTGCAGGAACCAGTACCTAAGGACCAGATCAGACAGCTCTTAGGGTCACCCCGCTTTATGGATCTGCAGCCAATTCCACTGGGCTCTTCCTAAGGTGTGACAGAAATGTTGATGACAATATGCAGTGTCACTACCATACAGCCACCAAAATCACCCTGACTGTAGAATGTGATATAATGTACTAAATGTAATAAAATGGTAGGCAGAGATGATGCTCATGGACTTCAGCCGCCATTTTTTTCTGAGTGTATTTTGTAGGATTTATTTTAAGATACATTATGTAAAAAAAAAAATAAATAATGCAAATTCCACCTGCAATGACAAACTGGGTGAGCAGCATGAAACTGAATTGGGACAGAGCCAAATGCCTCAGTCCAGTGCAAACCTGGAGGACCTTTGCCTAAGTCTTTGCAGATGGACATTTCTACTTGAATTTATGGAAGAACAGAGTCGGGAACTACATTAATTAACTTGCATTGCTCAGTAAAATCAGGGCAGAAAGTTAGTAAAGGTAGATAATTTAAAATAATTTGGGAGGCTCAGCAAACCCTTAACATGGAATTTAACTGAAGTGTAGCTCAGTTACTTTCTGCTAAGTGTAGTAATATACATTGGCAAAAATAGTCTATTTTATACTGACTGATCATTTTCATTTGACAGATTGGCTGGGAGAAAAGATTTAGGTGTCATTGTGAGTAGCTCATGAATTAGATTTTAATTCCTTATAAAATAATTGAATACCCGGAGATGAAAGCAGTAAAGTATAGAGGGCAATAGAAGTTTCAGTAAACAAACAGCATGATTTTTATAGAGAAAAAATCATACAAGACACACTTAATTGCTTGTTTTGATAGAATTGCTAAATTATTAGCTGCTGTTTATATTTTTTAGAGATAGACTTTAGAAACCTCAAGAGCTGTTAGGTGCCCAACTCCTGCTGACTTTAAGAGTTTGCTACATTATGTCCTGAAGTTTTAAAGAAAAGTTCATGCTAATTGGCTTGGGATTTAGTTTTGCTACATGACTTTTTAGACCCCTAGGAATGACTGTGCCTAGATGGATATATAGTGAGTTGAGGAAGGATGCTGGCACTGCTTCCAGCAGCAATATTTTATGCTGACTTACTTTATATTTTCTTTAATGACTGAGAAGTTAGGCAGAGCAACATGCCAATGAAATGTAAAGACCAAAAATTCAGGAAGCCGTGAGCATGAATATGATAATATGGTCCTGTAGAACAAAACTCCCTCTGAAACATCTCATCAGTCCATCTGAAAAACAAAACCTAAAGTAGAACTTTTCATGAGAATAAAGAGCTTAAATAGTTTTGGTGGGAAATTCCATATACCACCTGAAAAAAAAGAGATTGGACAATTCTTGAAAAACAGTGGTGCTCCAAAAATATTCCATTGTGCTGAGTAGTTTTCTGAATTCTTTCTCTGCGGACCAAAGCAAATTTAGGGGTTACTAATGCAGATCAAAGACACACTATAGTAGCACTCACATCTAATAACACAACTGCTAAAACAGATCTTTTGTACTGGGAGTTTGAAGAGAAGCCAGTAATTTGGACAAATAAATGCAGATCAGTTAGATCACCTCACCCATCAGAACTTCTTGGAACTAAATATGGACACTTTTTCTGCTGGTGTATAATTGGAGGTGTATAATTGGAATGGCCACTAATAAATGGTGGCATACATGGTATCTGTTCTACTGGAGAAAAGTTGAATCATAGTAGATATTTTTAAGAGGACACTGAAAGGAAGAGAGATAGTATAGCTAAAAGAAATGATAGGAAGCAAATTTGACTGAAGTTAACAATATCTGATTCAAAACAGATGTCCTCAGATAGCCAGTGGTCAAGACTGGGAAAGAGATGAAAGGAAAATAGGAAGGAGATGATTCTGGGGTGTTCTGTGGGGAAGCAGAAAATGCGTTGAAGGGAGTCACAGAGCTGAGCTGGGACCAATCAATCAGATATACTTACAGTGGCAACACAGGGAATGGGGTGGAGAAAATAAGAAGCCCTTGAATTATGAGAGTAGGAGGCAAATCAGTATTTAATGGGTAACTAGTGAAAGAGTTTGTATGTAAGTGCATCAAGAGTTGGATTTTACTGCTTGATAACCACCCAGGAGTTACAGGGAAAAAAAAAAAGAAAAAAAAAAAAAGGAGGTTCTTGTAAAAACAAATTTGGCAACTCACCATGAGCTAATTAAAAAAAACCAAAAAACAACACAACACTCCACCCTGGCCCTTCCTCGCCCCTCTCTCCCCCCTTTCCTCCACTCAAAAATATTTAGTCTGTGTATTCTCTAGGATCCTACTTTTGGTAGAATTAAAATGGATGAAATCACAAACTTAATGGAGTCAGCATGAGTTGAGATCAGTAGGAACGTGAATGACACCACAAAGAAGATAGAGGAGCATGAAATGCCTTTCAGGCTGAACTTCTGACATTGAGTTAGATGTCTTATTTTCCATGCTTCTTGTCAAGGGAAAATTAAAGACACTATGGAGGGGGAGAGAAACATAAAGTTTTATTTTAAATGAGTAAAAATAATCTTCTCTATCAGTATCATGCTCTTAATGAGCTGAATTTTGAAGATGCGGTTTATCAGCTGTCAATCATTGAGATAATAGATGTAAATCTGAGTCAAAGTCATCCAGAAAAATATGTATTAACTTGAAAAGTGGCTGAAAGGATAAATTATAAGTAAATATTTTCACCCTGTGGTTGTGTAACAAAAAACTCCCCCAAACAAACAAAAAACAAACCAAAACCCAAGATCCAACAAAAGCCAGGACATAAACCAAGGTTTCTTAAAAGTTGAAAAATAAATGTATGCCGATCTTTTTTTGAATAGTCATTATTCATTTACAGACCATTGTTGTATACCTATTGTCAAGATTGTATTAATTGATATTTAATTTCATTGTGAATAGGACAGAATGCCTTTTAGTTGCCCAATGGTGTCTGAGACATCCCTGCAGAAGGACTCAGGGAAGATAGGATGTAACTCTCTTCAAGAGAGCTTGCTTGAATTGAGGAAGGATACCTGAAAACATGGAAATGACTGAAGATACACGTGATTAAGCAGGCAAATCCCACCCTTTATTGGCAAGAATTAGTACAGAGTTACCCAGCAGCCCGAGATCCTTGTGTGGCTTTACACAGTTGCTTTCATTTTTGTTACTGTGGATAACTTGATATCCCCATCAAATGTTGTCAGCTCTCTGTTATCCTCTTTTTGAGATGATTTATGACTGAGTTACATAGGGGCAAAGAGAGATTCTAAACAGACTTGACTGAAATCTTTCTTCTACAGTGAAAAAGTGCCTTTTATTTCTAGCCTTTATTTTCAATTCTTGTCAAACTGTTAATTCATTGGATCATCTGTACTCTTACCTCCTGAGAACACAATTTCTTCAAGAAACTGTGGTAAAGGATCATTTACAGTCTTTTTGAAATCTAAGTAAAATAACCAAGCTCATCTGTGTGCTTGTTGTTTCATCTGAAAGAAGAGATTTCAAGAGTCTCTGAACAATGTCTGCGATACATTAAATCCAGCTTGATTTTTCTCTGTTCTGCCACATCTGCTAATTTATGAACTTGTATAGTTCCTACATTTGTTTTCCAGGATGGAACACAGATTATGTACTCTGCAGCCCCTTAGATCCATTCAAAACTTTTTTAAAAGTTGATGCAGTGGCATCAATTTCCCCATTTGCAGTCCCCTACCACAAACGATCAGTTAAGTGAGTTGATTCTCTATAATTAATATTTTATTGTGTCCTGTTTCAGTTTCTGCAAAACTTTTGGCCTGCCTGACTTGTAATGATGTGTTTTATATTTGCTACCGGCACTTCAATTTAGGATAGCTCATCTTAACTGTGTTATGTAAAGAACCATGCGACATGTACTGAAGAGTTTTGGAAAAACCATTAATCCCTATCACAGTAATAATTATTAGGCACTTATGAGATTACAATTGGTTGGGGTTTTTTGGTAATAATGAAAAGTTGAATAGTTTTTAATTATCTTGCCACTCCCACCCCTCCCCCACCCCAGAACAACAACAAAACACCCCCCCCCTCCCAAATAAGGCACAAAACTGAAATCAGAATAATCTTTGAGGCATATATATATATATATAAAGAAACAGTGATCAGACACCAAATGGAATTAGAGGCTTTATAAGATCACAGAAAGTGTAAAGTTATAACAGAAAAGAGCATTTGTAATACATATACCCATGTCCAGATTCTGCTGTTTGGTGTGAAGTATGTTCAGTTTAACAGGGTGAATTGCACATATCCATAGCCCAAGGATGATGAAAGCACAAATAAATTGCAGTGTTACTTTTCAGTGAGTGCTTGGCTGTGCTAGAAAAACTTTTACTTTCTAGTCCTTTTTATGAAAAACACCTTGAAGCACAAGAGCTACATATAGAATTTGCACACCCAGACATTGATTGAATTATTCTTTCACTCTTGGGGTCCTGAAAACCCCTTCAGCCTTTCCACTCTGATATATACAAATTATATTCACCTTGTAAGAGAGGAATTTTTGTTGTCTATTCAGGTGCTTAGTGCGTGATGCAAAATACACGTGTGTTATGTCAGTATATGTTGAAGTTATAACATCATTCTTGAAATCAGGCTCTTTGAAACTGTTGCTTCTACAAGAAGGGTTAGAATAAACGCATAAAGCCCAGTTCTGCCCGTAGGTGTAGAGAAAGGATCTCAGTAGAGAAGATTTTATGCTAACACACAGTTTTCTGGCCATCAGCCCAGTGCTCTTACACTGATTGGTGTTTTGTTGGGAGGAGAGGCTCGTTTTCCTCAGATGTTTTGTCAGTCATTAATTTTAAACCCTGCCTATTTGGAAGTGCTGCAGCAATGTTCAATGAGGCCTGAGCACGTGTGTGATACCACTTATTGATTCTGTTGTCCTACATATGCAGATTTGGTCTAGGCACTCTGGAAAGGCAACTTCAGCTGTTACATTCCTGCCTGCTGTGTTTGTGCAGGTTGTACACCAACTTTAATTGAAAAAGGATTTTGTTTCTGTTTGCCTGGGTGGTCCAATGCTTTAAGTTCAGTAGGTGTGAACTCCACTGTTACCCTGTGCTTGGGCTGACCTAATAAAATGGGATACAAGGATGCTTTGAATGTCTCTGCTAACGGTTTCACAGATGCTTGGCTTCAGTGCCAAAGGAATTCACTGGATTGCTAAGGTGAAAAACAATTAAAAGCAAGACAAGAGAAAAGATGGCAAGATCACAGAATCATAGATTCCTTGAGGTTGGATAAGACTTCCAAGGCCATTAAGTCCAGCAAAGGCCAAATACCACTGTGCTCGCTAAACCGTATCATGAAGTGCCACGTCTATTGATTTTTTGAACACTTGCCAGATGGAGAAACTTTAATAGGGAGAAAAAAAACAGATCAGGAGTGTATGAACTATAATCCTGCTGTTATTACTTTATTTTGACTGCATCTACAGCTTAACAAGTGTAGTTTGTGTGTGTGGCTAGCCGTCGCGAACGACGATGCTTTTTATGCCTGCGCGAATGGATTTATTACGTGGAGCTCAGCGTGCGCGGAACTGGCCCCACCCCCTTTAGCCCTGGGAACAAGTGTAGTTTAATGGCTATGTAAAGACTATATTTTACCTTGGATTTTATTGTGCTAGCCTCCCCCTGACATTTCCACTTCAGGATGTATTGCTTCATAACTTGATCCAGGAAAGGTCATTAAAAATAGTTGTGGTCATTTTTTGTAAAGTCTTTCAATCCTTTAATGAAAAGGATGTGCCTTTTAATGGGCCCATTAATGCAAAACATGCCCATTGCAGGACATTGTGCTGGGTCTCTTGTATATGGACGACTGAGCTGCTGAATTGATTTGGTTTCCCTGAAGTCAGTTTTACGTTAGGGTATTTTCTCTAAGTAATGCAGAGATATAAAAAGATATCAAATAGATTATGATTTTGCAGCTACCAGTATTTTAGCTATAGATTGGCTCCAAATTTAATGTCAATATGAAATGTTGCTGTTTTCAGATGTGAAGTATTGGTGCATTGGTAAAGGTCTGACACTCTTACACCTGAGGACTCATTATACAGAAGTAAATCTCTCTATGTGGACTTATTAATTATCAAAAATCATAGAAATATCACTCAAATTTGGATAGAGCGAAGTAGAGATCAAATAGTGGATCTGTCCTAGGGTGAGACTTGCGGAAAAGTGTGCTTTTATTAACAAGGAAACTTTTTCTGGCCCATTTATTTGCAGAGAAGGCCTTCTTGATGGCAAATAAAAAAAACAAGAAATGGAAGCATCAATGCTGAAGCGACTGAGAGAAGTTCCCACAAAAATTCTTTTACCACTCAAAAGCTTGTTAAATAAAATTGCAAAAATGAGATGTGACCAGAAACTATGAACTTCCAGCATTCATATGACTAAATAACTCTCCACTATTTCTGTTTTCTTAATTGTGTGTGGTTGCATACTTCATCAATACTGTTACTAATATTGAAAACTTAGGTAAGACTAATAGTTCAGATTTATCTAATAGTGGGTCTTGTACAACTCCTTTTGGAATCCATTTCTAGTTCTAATATTCGTCATGAGCCTGACAGTTCTCCCCACGTACTTAGCCAACATTTCTTCTTCTCTGCTTCCTGAACCCCCAGTTATATCCTTTTCATTGCCATGCATTCCATATGAGGCAGCTGATAATTATATCTATTAAACCTTTTTAAAGTGCTGTATAGAGATAAATCAGCATGTGTGTGTGAATGTGGGATTCTCTTTTTTTCTGTTTTTGTTTGTTTGTTTTGGTTTGGTTTGGTTTGTTTTTTTTTTTTGGGGGGGGGGTTTGGTTGGTTGGTTTTGGCTGTGTGTTCTTTGTGTTCTTGATGGGCAATGAGCTTAGATAGGAGGTGGTTTTACTAATGACAGAATGGGTTATATCTGTTAGTTACCTCATAATTTTTCATGCAAGAGACTGCGTTAGAAACAAATACATTTTTATTAATCTACTTGTTTCTTTTGAAATTTCTCCAGAGATTAATTACATTGACTATATAGTTTATTTATTCTTGATTTTTTTAATTTTTGTAAAATTGGTAATGTCTTTGGAATGCTGGATGCTTCAATCTAACCTGGTGCCTGTGTAAAGAAGTCTGTCACTTTTTGGTGACAGTCCAAAAATGTGTATACTATGAGTGTTCAGTCCAAGTTGTGTATTCTATTTCATATCAGCACTTCACATTGACATTTGTATGTAAACGTTGTTGTGAAATAATCTGAAGGGTTTCTCAGAAAGATGAGATCTTACTATGTTGAGAAAAAAAATATTGCAGCACATTTGAGCCTTATTGGTGGTCAGATTCCAACAATTTATAGAGAAGGGCATGGCACTCTTGCAGTGGTCAGCATAGCTAAACTACTAAATAGGTATTCCCTTGTGTACGTTACATATGGAAATGCACCAGAAAGACTCTGTTTTACATAGTTTCCTAAGAAATGCCAAGCCCTGGAGTACAGGAGAGTATGCTGGCATGGACACATAACCAACAATAATCCATAGATCTTCAGGAGATGGCAAGGAGAAGTCTAAGAGATGCAAAAACATAGCAAAACTCATTTTACAGACAGAAAAGGTCTTAATTATTAACAGAGTCTTTTGATCCACGTTTCCTGGAATGACAGTAATACCCTTTACATATTCCATACAGGGTGCTCAGGAGACATTGTAAACACTTGTTAAGTGCTTGATACGTGCATATAGGACAAGGTGAATTTAGGTGAAACCCATACATATTGGTACATGTAGGATTAGACCTGTTGTCTCCTGGGTCTCATTTCCATGCTTAAATGCTGGAAAACACTCTTCCTTAAGGATATCAAACTGCTGAACCCTTATGGAGTCCTTTCCAAGGTTCCCTAACCTTCTCTGTGGGTGAAGTAGTTTCAGGAGTTCTGTTCATTTTCATGAAAGTAAAGTAATTGAAGTTTTCAAACTTTAGATTAGCCATTTAATGTACCATGGCCCTTGAAGAGCAAGCCAACTACACATTCTGTCCTGCTCTTCCATAACTGATTAGAGAGTCACTCTGGGTCTCCAAACCTCTCCAGGGATCACAGAACACTAACTTCTGCTGAGAAAATGGGAGCTAACCTATCACTAACCAGGAAACAGGAATTGAAAGCCAAAAGTCTCTTTGGGACTGGGAGTAAAATAAAACTTTCCTCACCCTCTTTACCTGTTCTTCCAAAGACTATCAAAACAGTATTATGGAATAGTAAACCAGCTGTGGTTAACCATATTAATTTCAATTTCCTGCACAGTCATTACTGCTCTGTGTAAAAGTTTTGCTTCTCTTATTGGTCTGGGAAGTACTCTTTGGTCTGATCTAGTCTTCCAGAGAAGATGCCAGAACATTCTCCTAGTAATATGAGGAGAAAGAGTGTGTGACAAAAGATGTGGTGCTATTCTTCTCACTAGGAGGCAGGCAAGGCATGTGCCCTGTTTTTCCCACAGGAAGATACCATTAGTTGCTCAGGAGTGTAGGTTCTCACTCAGAGGTGGGGCTGGAAATTTGGGATCTTCATGTATCAGATCTTTATTAATACCTACACATTTCTCTGCATTTCTGATCATAGTTGTTATAAAACAAGGTTGAAAAAGTTCTTAGATACAGGCTTTTATGCCTGTTCTATTCTGATTAGCCCAGAAGTGCTTGCATTGCCCTGCAGCCATGAAGAGCACGAGTTGCCACACAGAGCCCAAACATGCATGGTCTTCAGTTTTCTTCACTAAGCATTCCCTGCTAGCTCCTAGAGATATCTTCAGTGAGCTTTTGGAGAAACCTGCTGAGTTTGCTTCCAGATATCTTAAAAAGGAGCAGTCAAGGTGGGTGTACAGAAAGGACTTACTTAGGCACTAATTCCAGGAGGGGACATGCCAGATGTGAGGGTCAGTCTAAGCTGGACTTTTAGGAGGAGCTTAAATCTCAGGGAATGTGAGAGTTTGAACACAGACTTTACAGAACATATTGCCCATTCTGGTTTTTTGTTTTGCTGAGCATACTGGCTGCTGTGATTCCCAGCCTCAGATACTTTACTTGTTCTGATCACAGCTTGTGGATTAAGTGTCTGGTTCTGGAAAATCTGTGGTTTCAGGCTGTGGATGTGTTAATGCTGAGTGTCTTCACTCACTCTCTTTTTCACGGGTACCTGTATGGAGCCTCTCTCACTATAGGAGCAGACATAACAGAAGAGTAGCAAAAGTAAAATCCAAAGAAACTCAAAATAGTTCTGTGTATCAGTAGACCATGCATTATTTATCCATGCTTGAATTTTAATGAAGAGGAATGCCATTTACTCATTAGTTTGGAAGCCAAAAATACCCACCACTTACATGTTGACTCTGGGCTGTCTTCTGTTCCAGATATTACATTTTTCTTCCATTTCCCAGACAGAAGATATTAAATGTCAGTGTTTGACAGGCATTATTTTTGTTACTATACCAGTAAGTAATGCAGATCAGCAGTTACTGTAAGGGTTGACTGTGATACAGAGAAAAGGTTCTTATTCATAGTCCCATTTTGTGATATAATGAAATGAGTTGCAACACAGTGCAATGTGATGTTAAAAGTTTCTACAGTCTCACTGTGTCCAGACAGGGTACTACAGAGGAGCTCAGGTTTGAAGACAATATTATAGGCTGACAGACCCTTACCCTACTATGTTGTTTGGTGAGCAGGGAAGACTCAAGCAGCTTCCTCCCTGAGAACAGGAGGATTAACATCTGCAGAAAAGTGCATCACAGATGATCAAGTGTAATCTTGTTCTGGATGAAATAAATGGCAGTATTTTCTTTGGTTTCATTTAGGTGAGGATGTTATATTCCAGCTTTGTGTCTCGTTAGGGTCATTGAGAGTATAGTTCTTTTAGGGCAACTGGGCCACTTCACTCTGCACCAACAGAATGGCTGTGATTTTCCATGGGGCAGTTCATCCTGATTTATTTAGCACAGGAGTAAAAATTGTACAGATAGAAAAGTATTCTGAGGTGAGGCTGAAAAACTTTTACACAATAAGCTGTCTTTTGTTAATCAGACTTGCATGACTTTTGACAAGCTGAATGTTACATTTTTAAAAATGGAAAAAATCTGTTGTGGATAAAATAGGCTTGCCAAAGGTAGAAAAGACTTCTTCTTTCTATCTTCAGACTCACTGTGTTGCAAGAAGAAAATACACCTGGGATTTCATTTAACTTCTCAGTAGAACATTACACACTGCCAGAATGGCTGTCATTATTTTGTATATACAGATATAAGTAGAAAAGTATATATTAGACAAAGCAATGGTGAAGTGACCTAGCAAGCATGTAAGGCCATTCAAATCACTGCAGCCTAAAAAGTCTAATTTGTTCCTGAAATGAAAATTTAAGACAGGTTTCTAACTAGTATGTTCAGCTAATTGAGGAACTATGTTTTGTTCTTGGAATTCTGTTAATTAGACTTGTGCAGTCTTAAAGCCATTTGTTGCCATCGAATTTCCCCCTTTAAGAACAATTAAAAAGATGATTATTGCAAATGGTGTAATGTAAAAGAGTAACAGGTTGGTTCAGGACTAAGAGTGAAGGGATGAGTCATTCCTGCCCTAGGCTATGATGCAAGTATGAAAAAATTAAATATGGAGATATGTAAAAAAGGACAAGATGTCATAAAAAGCATAAAGAAATAGGTGAAGAAATGGAATGGAAAGGGCAGAAAAAAGACTTGAAATTAGAAAAGAAGTAGTAGAAAGAGGCTAGAGGGGCAGGGAACAAGGCATTACTATAAATAGCGGATACCTCTTGTGAAGTATCTGTCATCTTGTTAAATCTCTACAAATTGACACTTCTATCACAGTTACCGTCACTGATGTTCTGCAAATGCTCCACTGCAAAAAAATGTTAAAGAATGTTGTTTTCTAAGTACAAGTAAGGATACTAAGGTTCAACTCCCAACTGCTTAAAAATCCCAAGTCTTGGAATGTTTATTAACTTGGGGTGAATTTTGAAGCCCGAAAGGAACAAAATATTTCTTGCAATGAATCTTAACCATAAGGACTGCCAAGGTCTTCCCATTATAAGACCACAGGTTTGGTTGGTTTTCACTCGAGTATTTCCCATGCTGAATTCCTCAAATAATATTTCAGTGTTAGCCAATGTGCTGAAGAGGAAAGTATTGTCCTTCCTGAGAGGAGGTTTGCAACTGAATACACATCCTGCATGGAAGCATGGATTTAGCAGTTGTCTAATATCTGAGTATTTGACTATGCAGCCTTGCTGTATTCTTAATCCATTTTTTCAGTGTAATATTAATACCTTTATTACAAACTCTTCTTCTATGGCATTCAGATGGCAGTAGGTTCTTTTTACATCACATTTGTATATTAAACATGAAAAACTATGGCAGTTCCAAAAGGAGCCTTGCTACCCAATGCAGCCTTACCTAAATGAAGTTAAGATCTACTGCCAGAATTAGGAAGAAATTGTATGTGCAGTAGGGTCAGAAAACTCATCAAAAATTTCCATTTATTGTATGATTGCACATTAAGAGGTCTGAAAATTATCTCCATATTAGGTGTATTAAAATACTTCTGAATATGAAATGCTTTTGTATCTGGCCATTTGATCATGTAGGTTCATATTTCTATTAAGGAAAGCAAATGAGACAATGCATTTCAGTGTGGGTATTTTGTGATTCACATAATCAGCTCATTTCCTCAGACTATTCTCAAGTCAAATATAGTTTTAAATTCCATTGCTCAGATTTTCAAGCAAGAGGTTTTCTGCCTTTTTTTTTTTTNGAGCTGTATCACTTTCATGTGTACACTTTAAAATATGCCAAGCATCCCTTCCTCAATTAATTGCATGATTGCGTGAAGTTCTGTTTCAAGATGAAATAGATGTATGAGGAATTGTTTTTTAATGCTGCTGCTTTCTGACAGGCTTTCAGAAACATAAGATTTTTATTAATTGTTACAAAAAAGACAACATGTTTCAGGTAATTAAAATCAATGGAGTAAGTATGCATAGGTAATGCATATATATAACTTGTGTCAGTTGCCATTACGTGTTCTCAACTAGATATCTTTGAAGATGTAAAACAAGAATTGACAGCATGTGAGGTATGAAAAGTGTTTTGTTTCAAATGGGACAAAATGGAAGAAAAAGAACACTGGCAGTTATTATCACCAAGTTTAAAATTTCTGTGAAAACACAGAAAACAAACACTGTTGCAGGGTTATGCTGATCATTCTTCTCTTTACTTGAAGTGAGGTTAAATTTTATTGATAAATTATCCTTTTGAATATGCTGAACTCTATCTACAGTGTATTTCCATAGTGCAGCACATTAGAGTGAGAACAGTTTGGAGCATTTACATTAAGAAAGGATTGCCAGAGGGAATGAATCCAAATGGCACTAAAATAGTAAAGCTCTTAGGAAACTTAATGTTACAGAAGACAAGTTATTTTGTATTCCAGGCTATGTACTGATCGTAAGTGCTATCAAGAAGCTGGAAAAGAAAGAATATAAAAATGCAGCAAAAAATACAGATTTGGTACTTAAATTAATTGGAAAAACATGGACATTGTGCTGTAACTTAATCTTTCCTTAACCTATTCCATGACTTTTAACTCAAGACGTAGACTGAATGCTGAAGTAGGTTGAAAATACATTAGAAGCTTTAATTTGAACTGCTAGAGGAATAGATTGTGTTGTGCATGCTGCCCAGATATTTGCCACAATCCTCATTGTTGTCTAAGCCTGTGCCAGTAGTGCCTGGCTATACCAAGCGGAAATTGGTCGCCAGTTTCAGGCTCTAAAGCTGCTTTTTTGAGCATATCAACTCCTTCCAACTCACTACTGGCCAGTTCTCAGATGACATTTCCAGTCTCCCAAGCAGTGTTAAACATTGTACTGGACTTAAAAACTGAAGAACTAGCACTGTAAAAAGAAGATTGGATTTAGGAATTATCCTTGACTTACAGCAGCAACTACTTACTCTAGGACCTCTCATTTTAGGTCGCGATACACATGATTAGCACAGGCTACTATGTTTCTGAAGTATTATTTCTGAGCCCTATTGTAACACCCAGCCCTGAAAATCAAGCAAATCAAAAAGCTGTAGAGACATATAAAAATATTTATCTGCTCTATTACTGGGAGCTGTATAATAGGGAAGCACCTTGCTCCAGTAATACTGTTTTTGTGATGTTTGATCCACTCCTGCTTCCACATCAGTGTGCTCCACTGGTTTCTTTGATAATTTCTTTTCTTGCTCTGGACAGCTTTAGTGTTACTCTTAAGTCTTAATGTAGATGATGTTAGGGACCTAGGAGCACAAAAGCTTTAAGCAGGTTTCCTATAGCAGTATCTCAGCTCACTGTTGGTCTTTAAAAATCTGTACAAACCTGGTGCTCCTCAGAGTGGTGTCAGGAGCCACAGGCACGGCCATGGGAGAGCATCATAACTGGAATGGTTTAAGATCACCCAGCACAGCTGCAAGAAAACATTGCAGTGGTTCAGAACACGGTTCAAGTACCTTCATGTGCCCCTGCTAAGCTGTTTGTACTTGAGTTAGTTTTCTTTTACTGGCATAATTAGGACTGTCTCAACCTGCTCATGTAGAAACTGGAGGAGCTATGCAAAAGCAGTTTGGGGTACCTGGCAGCAATTTTTACTCTCAAAAGCTCTCAGTACTAACTTTAAATACATTTTGTTGAATAAAGTCACTGCAACAACAATCTGAGGCACTTTAAGTCAAATATATTCAGGCAAATGCTGTTTCATAATAGCCTGTTGTGCGTCACTGAGGATTTTCACCCAAACATTTCTTCTAAATGGGCTGTAGGCATTATAGGATGGCACTCTGATACCGACCATTAATTCTAAAGATGCTTTATTGTTACCTGAGTTGGTTACGCATCCTTGGCCTTTATCTCCTCTTTTTTTTTTTGTGAGTCCAGAGCCTTTTTATAATTTTTCAGGCATATTGACCTTCAATCATGCAGTAAGCATGCCAAATTTGTTCTTCTTGAGCTAACACGTGTCAGTTCTGTAGACCACTCTTCCTTATTCTTATTTGTAGATCAGCCTGTCCTCTGAGATGAGTTTTGATTTTCTACTGTTATTTTTAATGTTCTCACCTCTGTGCGGAAATCTTTACCTGCAGTCACCCTTCCTGACTTTAAAACTAGGCAGCAGCCCTTCAGTTTGACATTTTGAAATCTCATAAGTCAAATCTTCTCTGGAGAAAAGGATGCAAAGTACTTAGAAGGAGATACTGACATAATTAGTCTATGATAAATGACCCATCCATCCTCCATGTATTTTAAGTGGGATTATAGCATATTCCAGGAAAGCAATAGTTAACCACATATGAAAATCCTCTAAAAAAGTGTTGGTGGAGTTGTAGTCAATATATTCTTTTTTCACATAATTTAGTTATCATTGACATGGTGGAAGTTGCACTGTTTGCCTGCAAGAATTAAGAAAGGGTGATAAAAATTTCATGTATTTTCAACTTTAGTAAAGTATGGTAAATCTTTAGTCTTTATGATATTGAAAACTCCCACTATTCTGCATGGTGCAACATTACTTGGTTGGTATTGCTTAATCATTGTAATGTTAATGAGGTTGTTGAGACTAAAGGTTTTATAATGAGGTTGTTGAGACTAAAGGTTTTATAATGAGGTTGTTAAGACTAAAGGTTTTTAATGGGTGTTTTGGCTTCACTATTCTAGTCTATCAATGTGTAACAGTATTGTAGTCTTCCACAAACCCAGAACAGATGTATTGAAAACATCAGGTTATTAAATCACCAGAGTGCTATGAAGATTTCATAGATTTAGTTTTTATAGAAGAGCAACACAGCACTTTAGTGCTGAACAGCAAATCCCAAGAAGCAAAGTCACTCAGATCTGTATTCAGGCAGGGATGGGTAGCAGTCTGGGATGTAACTATTATATTTAACTTTAATAGAGTGCTTGAGGACATTGGCTATGCAGGTCACTGGAGTCAGTGGAGGCTTGTAATTGCCTCTGAGAGTTTCTCCTTTAGAAACTTACCTCGAATGTCATCCCTGCCTCCCGGCTTCTGCTTCCCAAGTGTGTAAGAAGCCACATTTCATGGCCTTGGAAATGGGTCTCTTGGTCTTACATGCCCCAACAGCATCTAAGTAAGCAACCTGAATATGGCCATCAAAGGCCACATTCCAGCCTAGTCCAGCCCATCTTGCTCTAACACAAAAGCTGAAGGAGTTTACAGTCCTTCCCATTGAAAAAAATGACCCTCCCTAGCCAAGCGAGGCATGTTTTGTGACAGCATGCTGGGAGGAAAGCTGAGCTATCCCTGTGGCTCAGAGATCTGCTGCCTGATAGTTACTCAGAGCTGCTGAAACACTGCACGGGAACTGGATTTGTTTAGAATCTGATCTCTAGGATTGTGTTGTGTGAGATAGCACTAGAGCAAAATAACAAGAGCCCTTAAAGTGGATATTTATCAACAGGGCAAACAATGCTGCAAGGAAGGGTTAGGAGAGTAAATGCTGCATTTTCATCTAGTGCCAGGAATGTGAAAGCAGTTTTACAATCATTGTGATTGAGTATGTAAGGATTGTGTACCCATTCTTCTATTTCCTTCTAATTTTGAAGCTGCTTTACCTGTGCAAGTTAATTTCTAAAATTTTAATTAGAATTAAGTTTCTGCCCGTGTATCCTCCATGAAGGAGTTCAGATTATTTTGACTTATTTATAAAATAATTAAACTCAGAATATTTTATGAATATTGAAATGTAGGCAAGGCAAATTAGATTGCTAGACAATAGATATCTTAAATACTCATTACTTTGGTTGCCAATTTCATCAGTTATCCTTGAGGCTTCACTAGGCTAAAGTTAGATATCTTTCAGTGTGTATTGCAGCTCCTCAGGACTGCACCTTCCCCAAAACTGATTAAATATTGGAAAACCCATGGCAATAAGGGGAAAGAGCTGAAAAGAGAGGACATATTAGGATTCTCCAGTAACTGTGTACATGGCTTCAGCCAACTGGTCTGAAAGAGCATTTGCACCTGCCTCCTGTCTTGAATGGGAGTTCAAGTGGCTAGTTTGCTTTGTGCAATGTGGATGGTGTGAAAGCAAGTCAAAGTAGAAAGGATAGCTTTAAAAGTTTGTTGTTTTCTGCCTGGCTGTTAAAAGGTTATTTTTTAATAAATAAATAGTGAACATTCTTGTGTGAAATATAATTTAAAGCATTTTGTTCGTTCTGCCTGCTTACTACATTATTCTGTGTTTATAGCAGAATACAAAATTTTGCTTCATAATTCATTGATCTGCATAATGCAGGAAAGAAGATAAAATGAAAAACATGGTCAAACCTGTCAGAGTCTAAATTTTTATAATTTTGAGCTTGTCTATAATGGAAAATACATTCTTCATAATTCAGGAGAGGGAACATGATCTGATCCCACTAAAAATATATTTTTTTGATGAAATGACTTGTCGCACAGTACAGGGGCAACCTGAGATGTGCAGTGAGGTACACAGATCCTTTTCTGACTGATTGTTCTCTGTGCATTTGCATGGCTTGATTTTGCATTGGTCTCTTTCTTTTTTTTCCCCAAGCAAACACACTTTACTTGCTAACAGGATACCAGCTGCTGTTCTAATTTAGCACTGAGCCTGTGTCCCAGTTTCACATTTGTGATATGCTAATATAAACTTAGCTGTGCTTCTCCGATGCACATACAGCGGAAAGAAATCTTGTTCCTTTTTATTGGGTTATGTGTTATTATAGTCCTGCAGCTCTTACTGCCATGAACATATATCAGAATTTTGTAGAGTATTTTCTACTGAATTTGAAAGCTAATTGACAGTGCTAAATCTCTTGTTGCATATATTTCTCTTTCAGATGGCTATTTTGTTTTATTCTGAAGTGTTTACTAGGGATGGGGCAAACAACCTGTCATATCGATCTCTAATATATATGATTATATGAATATACTTCACTTTCCTTAATTAGCACGTTGGACATCTGTTAGATTTCATGTGTTGCTGCAAAATTCATAATCACAGCTTAAAGACATATCAAAATCATTAAAATCAGTAGAAAGAATCCCCAGCATCAATGATTTGTCTTTAGCCCATCCTGTCAAATTGTTATTTTGTGGTGCAAGTATACGTAGGAAGGTGGGAAAATATGTAGCACACTTTCACTTAATGCCCTTTTGATATGCCTCCTACATCTATTCCCAGCTTACAAGCTGTGGCTGAGGAATGGAAAAGTCTTAAGTGCTCTGATGTTTGGATTTAAATCTGCTATAGATTAAGTTCCCTCCCTTTTGAAAAAAAATATTATTAATTGCCCTCGGAAATAAATGCTATTTGGTTTTTATGGGTAATGGTGGGAGTCAGGCAAGAATTTGTAAGGTCAGGAAGAAATAGATGAGGTAGGGCCAAACTGGATGCTCAGAGATAAATTGTCTGCAGTAGGAGAGCTGCAAAATATCATACCTAGTGGTTGCATGATGCAAGTGGGAGTAAGACTGGGGGGAAAAGGAGGACTGGAAAGTTCTACAATGTGCACATTAGCATGTGAGAATGGACATTACCTTGGGAACAAATGAGCAGAGTTGTGGTAGGTTTGACTATGTGTCCTCTTCCCCCATCTTTCTTACAGTGCATCCTAAAAGAGGTGCCAAGGTATGCTTTGGCTGCCATGTGTATGAAACAAGCTAGTGTGGCTTGCCTGCAACATCCCAACCTGCTTTAGCAGGTGGCTTAATATCAAAATCAGACATAAGGAAGGTGGGAGAGCCTTTTGAAGAGTAATTGTGAACTGTGAACAGTCACTGAATAGGAGAGAGCACTAGGCTTAGCTTTTGCTTTATTTTTTAAATTTGGTTTGTAAGGAAGGAAACTGTGAAGGCAAAACTGATAAAAAAGTGGGAGTTGAGAGTAATCCAGGAAAAGCTTCATAAAGGCCAAATCTGTCAATTATATTATTAACATGTCATATGTGTCCTTTATGAAAAATTGTCAGTTGTTTGGAACTAACAAATGTAATGACGGATGTATAGTCGATGCTTCAACGATACACCATTTTCAAGTGTTGTAGCAATCATGAAAGTATCATAACTCCTAAAGAAGTCACTGATATCAGAAGAAAAGTGTTAATTGTGGGCTAGAAATGTGACTGAAAATTCAAAGACATCTCTGACTACAGTGTGCAGGGAGTGTGCTACTTGCACTTCCTACCTCAGTGCCCAGGGTGGAAAGAAGGCGGTGATATGGTAACATATGCATGACCAGATTAAATGTCTCTCCTGAAATCACATGGGGTAAATTAATAAGAACAAAGGAAGATTACAAAGGTCTCAGGTGTATTCACAAAGAAAACCTCAGGACCACCTAAATAGACAGCAGAGCATCTGAGGAGGAGCAGAAGTTCAAGATATCCACACTTAATACATGTGTTTAAGCATGCTTCAGGACCATGTCTCACTTTGTTTTGGTTTTTTCAGTATCATGGACAAATATCTTTGAATCAGTGATCTAGAATCCTTTACAGTCCACATAGGGAAAGAAATACTTTTTGTGCCTAAACATCATATGTTCTAAACATATGTGCCTAAACATAAATATGTTCTAGAAATGCTAACCTGACATTCTCCCACTTAGGTGAGGCAAATCCAAACCCTTGCTTATAGTACTATAATCAGGATATTAATTATTTGTTTTATAAAAGAAATGCTGCTTTATTTTATGCTCATCTAATGCTTGAAGCAGTCTGAATTAAATTTGGCAGGCAGAGGGCACCCTGTCTTCTTGATGGTGATACTCAAAGAAATGTAGGCTGCATACCAAACCTTGGGGTGCCTAAACCCAAAACCTCACATTATTTGTTCTAAAGACAAAAATTCTCATAATTATTATGGACCTTGTGACTGAGACATTAGTTGTACCATCAAAACACATTTGAACTGATAAGCCCAGAAAGCAGAGCAGGACTTCTGACACCTGCCTCCTGTGAAAATCAAGAACTGGTACTGTCAACAGCAAGAGAAAGGAAAGACATTCATTGTGCCAAACAATGTTAAGTGTCCCTCAACCAAAGAGCAGCAAGGACTAAGACCCATCTTGTCTTAGAAGTGCAGGGTCAATTTATAATATGTGGGCTGTTTATTAAGAATATTCTGTGTCACTCCTTGGACCACAATATGCTCTTGCTACAGGTCAGTTGGAGGTGGCTGGTATGAGTTAGTAAAACTTATGCCATGGGGATTTTTTTTTTTTTTTGAGATGCATTTCATATTCACTTCTGCTTAAATGCTATAGACAGTTTTGGTCTGGCACCTACTGATTCACAGTATGGTTTCTAATGGGTGCCTGTGTGACCTTTTCTGAAAATTTCTTAATAAATGTGAGAATGAATCCTGCAAATACAAAGGCATCTCTTGGCTGTTCAACCACAGCTGTAAATGGTCAGACTGCACAGTGTGAGTTTTCATGAGCTTTTTAATGATCACTTCAGTGGTCATCTTCTCTCACAGGTTTGCTTTGTCAGATTGTTGTTAATGAAAAAATTAAAGAAAACAAACTGTGACAAAATTTTCCAGAATCTGCGGTCTGACTGATGTCTAGTACACACAGGACTCCACTTAGTTTCTCTTCAGCAGAGTTGCAAAATTATATTACAATACCTTAGACAGAGAGTGGCTTAGAATACAATGCATATAAAAAGAAGAAAAATACCCCCACCTGCTAAAAAGACATTGAGTTAAAATGACAAGAAAACAACTGCAAGAAAATAGGAGCTTCTTACATGGGATAATTGAATCGTTTACAGGGTGAAACATAATCACAGTCTTAACATTTAACAAGAAGCTTAGAGCTTGAAGAAAAAGTGTCTTGTTTTCTAAGATTTAGAAAGCTAGTGGCTTGTACTGAGTGACATGAATAAAAGAAGTATTTTCACAAGTTTTCTTTTTAATGAGTGCTTCTGCAGATCCTTCAGTGAGTAGCACATGAGCTTCTTGTAAGCTGCAATTCAGCCATGCCCATTCCCATTGGAGTAGCATGATGGAATTTTTACACTTCAGATAGATGAGAAATAAATGGTTTGGGAAAGGCACACTAGAGATCCTACAGTACTTAATCTGTAGCTGCTGAAAACTTTCAGGGAAATGAAGCGGGTCTGTCTGAGGTATGACTCTGCAGACTCACAAGTCGTGGTAAATAGGAAGAAGTAGATAAAAATGAAACAGGGAGCAGGGATTTCAGTTCCACCTGCCAAGGGAAAGAGATTCTGGATCATTGATTTGTCACTTGTTGATGTGGTTGGTTGAATCAAACTGCTTTGGGATTTGCTTGAAATTTCAAACTTGAGGTAGAACAACTTCTTAGTGACTTAGTGTGTGTGGGTGTGTTTGGTTTTAAGCTTCCTTTGGGTACTGGCTGCATCTGGGGAAACAAAAGTGTATTTCTTTCTATGGTCTCTTTCAGAGTCTTGACCAGGCAAGACTCTTCAGCAAGGCCTTCCAGGGGCATATCAGAGGTTATCTCCATAATGCATCTCTGAAAATGTAGACCGAGACATTTCAACAGAAGGATAAAATTGTGTCTTTGCTTCTGCTTTCCCACTTCTCAAGACAATTAATCTGATATGGAATTTGACCCAACTCTGCAATTCATATCTGATTTTTACACCATACACTTGTTTTTACTTTTGACACATCATCTTGTCACTGTGGCAGAAAATGTGACCTGTTATAATTCTTTGCTGATCACAATGAGAATAAGAGCAGAAGGCTAGACCTGGTATTACAGCAATGCCCCTGTTATCTGCAGGTAAAAATGTGGTGAAAGCTTCCATAGCCAGTTTAAGCATACTAATTTTTTCCAGATCTTCAGCTGACATCAGGATCTGAGTAGAGCTGTGCCAGACATTCTTTGGAGGAACCTCTGTATTGACCTAGTCTGCAGTTAAGCATGAAAGTTGCATATAACTAATTTTTTTTTTAAGGACTACATATTTACTTAGACCCTAAATAGTTTGCATCTGGAAAACATTGGTGAGATGAGTCAAGACCAAGTGGTTTTAGAACTTTAAATTTGAGCTCATTTTTCCCTGGGAATCTGCTGATGTTTGAGATGTTTATACCACTTGCTTTCTTAGGAGCTTTGCGCTGCCACCCACAATCATAATATTTAATCCCAGATTTATCTTGACGTTACAGCATGTGTTTATTGTATGTTAAGGGGGGAAAAATAAATTGCGCTTTATGGAAGACATCTGCCACGTTAGACAGAAATACCCAGCCATTGCATATTTGCAGCTCCTCAAATTATTGATAATTGCAATTAAGAAAAACTAATAAAAGTAAATATGAGCACATGCTCTCCCAACAAAGCAACAAAAGAGAGTTGTAGCTGTCTGGCATCCTTTTTTTTTTCTCCAGTAAATTGAGAGCAAGATCTCTTGATGTTTGTACTGTGACCAAATCCCTTGTAATGACCACTTTCAAACCTATATTTACACATATTCCTGTAAAGGGAAGGGCTGTCTGACCCACTTATCCTGAAAGAAAAACACAAGAGCAGTGAATTTATTTTTGTTTTGAAATATTTTCCACCATCATGCCTTCTTTCCTTCATCAATACAAGCTCAATATACTTTTTTTTTTTTTTCAGAAATGTTTCTTTTTACATCAGAAAACAGTTTTTATCTATAAAAATGGTAGACAGGACAGAAAAGTTTGTTATTTATAGAAATTTTTCATTCACATTAAAATAGGTAGTTCAGTTGTTTAACCCTGACGTCCTCTAATCTTTGATTTTGCTTTAGCAGTTGAGTGCCTTCTAAGTGTCATGTATTTTGTGTTGCACTGTTGCATTCAACTCAATAATAGCCAGGACTGAATGGCTCCAGCATGTTGCTGAGAATAAGAAGATGTGAATGTAACCAGGTTCAGGGCTGCTACAGGATGATGCTAGGGAGGGATATATCCTAAAATACATTTTTAATCCCCCATCCCGTAATCCCTGACAACTGATTAAGGTGGGACTTTAAGGGCTTGGCCACTTCATTCGCTGCACATAGTCCAGAACATTTTTATTTGAGCTGGAAATGAGTACCTTTATAATGGTATAGGTTTCTAGGTTTTGGCAAAGGAAGATGAAATTACAAATGAATCATGAAAACATTTTGCTGGATCAGTCATTTGCCTTTTCCGTAATTGTACTTAGCCTCTTATTTAAATAGCTTTTGTTCAAAGGACTAGAGATGCTTGCTTAGTTTCTCAGCATGTTTGTGCTCTGAGTGCCTCTAACGATTTCTTGGCTTCAGACTGTCCTCAGGAAGCTATTCATAGCAATTCACACATCAAGGGCAGTCCTCATCTTCAGTTAGTTTAAATGTGAAAACAGATTCCAGATATTTTATTGCATTGATTTATTTTAGTAGACATTTAATGGTCTTCATGTGTATTTTATTATTATGTCTTTCTTCATGAATTCATCCACTTTCTCATCAAGTTCACACCTCTTCATCTTACACATACACATGCACACACCAACACATGCTGACAAATGCACGCAATGTATTGCTAAATCACAATTCTTTTCCAAATCATAGACTCAGAATCAGACTCTCTTTCCCACATTCAGACCTTCCCACTCCAGAAAACCAGATTCAGAGAAATAGTATTTCTCTTTTATGGAGATAGTATTACCAAGCTTCTTGGCATAACAAGATTGAGACCTCAAGACTCTGTGTCCTTATCAGAATAATTAGCTAAAGTTAATCATGAATCTCCCCTGCTGCCGTGTTACCCCACCTGTGTCTTTTATTTAGTCAACACAGATAGCAATTTATGATTCCCTTCTTGCCTCTGGCAGCCATTGACATTCTAACACTAGATCCAGGAGCTGGTGATGACTGCTCTGTCACTACATTAGCTCCCCAATTAGCTGAACACAGTTACCAGCCTGCTGACCACGTGGCAGAGACCAGTCAATTAATAAGTAGGTGTAGGAAGAGTCACCAATTAAATGTAATGAGATCAGTCTGGAAGTTGATATTAAGAATATAATTTTAAACTGAGTAATTTGGTGTTTGCCAAAATGTTACCCATTTTTCGGTTGCTTTCTGCAGTGCTCTCCTCGCCCTGCCCCCCCATTACCATGCAAGTTTCTAGTTTTACTGAAAATTGTAGCTGTCACATACTTGGGAAGAATTTTGCCAATTATCTTGCTTCTCTCTCAGGGATATAGAAAGAAGACAGCCTTGATTTCTGAGACTTCTCAAGGGATAACATGTTTGAATCACTGTTTTAATGAGTATTTTGTTATAGGTTACAGAATTAGCATGCAAAACAAACCCTTATGTAGAAAAGCAAGAAAGGTAAAATTCTGCTAGGATGATGACAAAATGTTTTCCCATTTTTTTTGGACTAAGAGCTTACTTAATTGTATTGTCATAACTTACCAAGTGAGACCTCTGATGTGCAGTTTGCTGCCCCCTTTTATACACACAGTCCTTGATGCTACAAAGTCAAGGTAGAAAGAAGACCTTCCACTCTGCCATTGACTTCTCCATGGTTCATGGCTTCCTGTGATGTCTTGGTCTAACTTTGAGTCACAGAGAAATATTTTTATAAGTGATTTAATGACAATTGATTACAATTTTTGTGATTTAATGATAATTGGTTGCATATGCATGTATAAAACTATATTGGAGTATTTTCATCCAGAAACCAACCTCTCTACAAGACACCGTATACTTGAAATATTGCATGGAATCTAATAAATAAAGATGGGTACTGTGGTATTCAGTGAGGCTCTTTAATTTTATATAGATGATAAACTAAACAGGAAACTACTATTATATGTATTAAATTCAGTTCTAGTTGTTTAGTTTCTTTCTGTCCAGAATTTTTTTTTCTCTAAATATGCCTTTTGGCTTCATGCCTCATACTGCACCCAAGGTGTATTATGATGGCATAATACTGCACATCCTGTTGTGCCGTATGTTCCAGCAGATGTTCTTGGGACTTATTTTTGTGACATTTGAAATTAATTTCAGTAGACTCTTCCATTATGTACTTTTCAAATCTTCTGCAATTGAAAATGCAAGGCTCCTATATGATTTGAATATACATATATCTTATACATACATACCCGTGATTGCATATTAATATTTATACTCAATGTCTCTTTAATATTAATCCATAGTAATGTGATAAACAACAGGAGTGAAATTAGTGGTTAAGCCAAGATCTGGAAAGAGTTAGATAGAAAATATCCAGTATGACACACTTTAGGCTTCAGGGGAAATTTGTTCTAAGTGGTCTTATTTCATCTGAACCCTTATCATCTCTTTTCATGGGTGATACTACAGTCAAATTCTTGGATGAATAAAGATTAATAAGTATTTTTAAATGAATTTATCTTCTAAAAAAATCTAAAAGAAATACTAGACAAAAAATTATTTATCTCAATATAGTGATTCACGTATTGTATTGACACTGATTTAGTTGCTTTGTTGACAGAAGTTTCAGGTAAATCTTTATTAGTTCTTGTTCTTTTTTTTTTCCCCTTTACTTTGTTTTTTTTTTTTTTCAATAGAATTGAAAATTTTGTTTGTATATCTGTGGAGAGATTCAAATGTTATTGGTGTATTGGTGAAAAATAAGAATTAATTATAAAAAGCTGCTTGGTAAATATTTCAGATTTTCTATTTCAATAGTCAGATTTTGATGAATGTGATTCTTTAAAGGGTCTTGTTCAAAACTCACAGAAGGAGATCAGAAGCTTTGATAGGCTTGGAGCAGAGTTTAAAAAATAATGAGCAAATGAGCAAATATGGTTGTGCTTAGTACTGACCTTGCCCGAGTAAATGTTTTACTGGTTTATTGCAAAGGAAACCTTAGTGAAATAAAATTAATCAAGATCTTTGCGCAGTCTTTATCTGCAATCATAATCTTCTGTGGATCAACAACAATTTCCATGATAATAAACTGGATTGTTACAAATGGAGAATTCAGTTGGGCCAGCAAATTCTAGAGACCTAAAACTGCAGAGAGAATCAGGAAGGGCAGGCAATGGGATTGATCTGGGTGGGATTTTGGTTTTACACAGGCAGGTTTGCCAGCAGCAGGCCCCCAGAAACTCAGTATTAACTCCCAGGACTAATGTGGTGACTTAACATTAATTATGCCTTTTATGAGATGATACATTCCTTCTTCTTCCTTATTTGAAGCCTTTTGGCTTGTGTGTTCCAAATATTTTTGTATAATCAGGAGACCTGGAAAACTGTTATTATTTATTCATTAAGAGGGAAATTGAAATTCTCATATACTCCATGACTCAAAAATCTGTGATTCTGGGAAAAAACACCTAATACCATGAGAAAATTTCAAGACTTGGCAACTTCGCTCAGGTGAATCATAAAATCAACAACTTTTGCTCTAAGTAAAATGTATCGCCACTTCCACTTGGATGTGCAGACAGCTGGCAAAAGTCTTCACATTATTTATTTAAGAAAAAGCAGCTAAGGAGCCCGATCTTGTTCACCGCAAATATGTCTTTACACTGGACCAAAAACCTTCACAATTGGTCATCCTAGCAAATGTGGGAGGCCTAAGGCTGAAAAATAAGCTACAGAAGTAATGCTTTTCTCTGGAAAGCTTCAGTTGTCTCAGCCAGGTCATGCTTTGGGTACCAATGAAGCTCAGAGGTGACTTGTGAAGGTTATTTCAGTGATTGCTTGTAAACACTGTAAACCAATCACTGTGACTGGTGTGCTGCATATTTCACATATATTTTCTGGGGTGGAGGATAAAATTTCCCAGTCTTGTTTTTTAATTAGTTATGAACACTGAAAATCTCACAAATTGCTAAAAATAGCTTTCATACATGCTAGTGATGTTTCTAGTTTGTTGTTTAGTGTCTCAGGTGCTTTATTGGCAGTGAAGCGAAGTCTGTATGTCCCACTGGGAATCCAAGTTTCTCTCTCTGCCAGTTATATTCTTGGTCTCCTTTCTGTAGGTGTTTGGTTAATGAAAATAAAACCATTGCAGATTGCAAACTACAAAATTAAGTTCTCAAATTGCTGACAACTTCATTGCTGTCACATGTTAATGTTATTACATCACTGAAAGTCAGAGTTGTCTGTACCCAAAAGACACATTAGGTTGTTTGTGCTTTTCTACCCATCTGGTGAGTAGCTAATTATTTGGACCCCTTCCAACAAAGTCCAACAAACACCTGGCAGAGGATGTGCACGTTTCATTTTGCCATTGCAAAGGAGTTTTACGGACCCTTTTTGGTTATCATTGTTTCATTATGCAACTCCATCTGAATGGCAAGAGTGAACCTGGGCCAATATCTTGAATGGCACCATGGAGGTTGGTTGTCTGTTAAATCTAATGTCCCCAGGCATCCTGTATCATCAGCAGGAAAATGCATGTTTCTGTAGGCAGCCCTTCAATGGCTTGTGTCCCTGGGCTCAAGTTAACATTTGTGAATATCTCCTCCTCTCGCCATTATCTATCAGCAGAATTATCTGAAGCACTAGCTGTACTCATGTAGAATCCAAATTCATACTGAATTTGAAAGAGACTGATTCCTGGGTTTCGTGTTAAAAGATGACCAGGGTATTTATATTTTCAAGTCAATTATACATAAGTCTTGTCGCAAATTTTGTACTGAAAGAATAATTTTCCAGTTGTTCATCCCCAAGTATTATTTTGAGTATAAATAACTTATACAAAATGCCACACATTCCACTGGCAGCCAAAACCAGCCCATGTGATGATTCTCTGATTCTTTTGAAATATTTTTCTGCTGTGTAGGAAGATGCAGACATATGTTGAATGACTTCTAATGCACCCATGCAACTCCATGTGCTTAGGTCCATCATCTGCAACCAGGCTGACATAGAAGTGGATTGTTGGGGTTGTTGTTGGAGAGTTCAGTTTGTTTTACGGCTGGCTATTCCATGGCCTGATGAACTTAGCATCTGGGAACAGATCATTGAAAAGAGTGAACTGAACTATCTTAAGAGAGAATGGCTTGAAAAATGCATCTCTCAAACACTGTTCTTTTAGACTATGGTCAGCTTCTTGATGCAATCTTATAACTTGCATTTGTATTTGTAAAGCAAGAAGGGTTTTGTTCACACTGTATTTTGGGATTCGTACGAATACCCCAATTTGCATATGGACAAGGCCTTCTGTCATCTATGGACAGTGGTATGCATAAGGTCAAGCTAAATAAAGCCACCCTTTTAGACTGAGAAAAATCTACAAAATCTGTCTGAAATGCTTCAGAAATCTTGTGAGGCAATGGGAAGAACACCCTGTGCCTTGCACAAGCAGCTACATGCTGTGAATAGCAAGTGCCTGATGAGCAGTTAAACTGAACAGTATGTAAACAGCCCGCAAGGTGAAATTTCTTTATGTAAACTGCATGCAAAATGATTAACAAGTTATTTGGTAAATAGATTGTTCTATCACCATCACATCTAATAAAGGCTGGGTTTTTTCATTTGTTTGTTTTCAGGGGTGGCTGCAGAGAATGGGTTGTTTTGATTATATTGCCAGGTTTTAAAGCATTTCTGCTGCAATTAATCCAGGAGGTACTCAGGGGCTGATCACTACTTTGCGACTATGCACTGGTGAAGAGGTCAGTTGCTGCCACCAGAGAAGATGGCCAGTTTTGACTCTTATTTTCCCACTGACAAGAGAAATAATAGCATCTGTTCACTCTCCCCAGCCAATTTTCTGGCTGGAATCTCAACTGAGTGACAGAGAATACAGTATCTTACAGAGTGTGGGAAATGTATGCCATCAGAATGGCATACAGCACACCTGTACTGCAGCTGTGCCAGTCTAGCTGGTGACACATCACAGCTGAAAAGAAAACACAGGCCAAATCTCATATGTGCCTGCCTTATGCCACTAATATTGCAACAGTTTCTCACATTCGGGTTCACAAAATTTCTATTTGTATTAGTGGCACTTGCCAAGTGTCTGGTCTCCCTAGTCTCAAATGGTGTTGGTTTGCTGAATCCTCATAACTGAGAACAGCACTGGGCTACGTGACTTCTAAAAGCAAATGTGTGTATTGAATGTGTCCCTCTGTGCATCCATTTTTTTTCTTAAATGACGTAAAGATCGTCTTGCCTTTCTTAGGTATGCTCTGTGTTAAGTATATGTCCACATTGCATAGGCATAGATGATCCAGTAGCATGGGTTAACAAAGTCCTAATGCCATTTATCCAAAACATCTGCTGACAGAGTATTTCAGGCCTCCAAAAACATGTTTTCATTATAGATATTGCATGAACTGCTTTGCTATTATGTCAATCATAAATTTTAGTGTAATTTAGGGTGACCAACCTCCTGCTCTATGATGCATTTGGGTTTTATGCAAAAATCAATTTGTGTCTTCCAGTTCTAGACTTAAAGCCAGGTTTATATGAGTCCAGCTATAGTGTCTTGAAATCATATGGAGCTGAAGTCTGAAGAATATCTAATGCTCTTGAATCAACCCAAGTTTCTTCCCATCTGCTGCTGAGGGGGTGGAATGGTAGTGAGTCATAAAGAAACTCAGGCTGATGGGAGCTGCCTAGCAATTTGTTAAGCCGTCTCTTGGTTCTCTTGCCTATTCCTATATGTTCCTCCTCCTTCCCAATCCAAAGCCAAGCAGGCAGCTTACCGTGCTAGTGGAAAAAGGCTCACACAAGGATGCACAGTCTGAGCTCTGTGGCTGCCAGTGCCCCTGTGTAGAGTTGATGCCTGTTCCCCCTCTCCATTTTCATGAAAAGTCAAAAGGGTTTCTTTTAAGCTTTTATTAAATTAATTGTTCAGAGGTGGTGAAGAGCTTGAAATCACTGGGAAATCGGAATTTTTAAGAAAAGGTCACAGCTCAGTTTGAACATACTCATGACTATCCTTAGGAAGTTGCAGTCAATACCTAAACATGATAAGTCTCTAAGTGCTTCTTGGAGAAGCATTGTGTGATTTTTCACTTTTTTTTTTTTTCCTTAGGAAAAAATGGTATAAATCTGTCTATTGTTTCCCTAATCTCCTTTCATGCAAGATATTCTTTCTTTCCTTTCTTCTCTTATCCTCTTTTCAATGTCTTTGGGATCAAAAGTGATTGTTCTCAGATATGGTTCAGAGCATTATCTAGTCCAATCTCCCCTTCGCAGCAGATGAGTATGAAAAGACAGCAGCACTTCAGTCCTCGGAAATGGTATTATTAGTACTATCAGAGGAGAAATCCTTTCAGATATGTGTACTACCTATTTCACCATGAATTCAATTTCATTCTTTCTCCCACATCTCTTTCTGTCCCTTTCTGAAGGAGTGCAACCCAAGTTATCTTTGTACAAAATCGTGATTTCTTTTTAATAACACTAGCACGCTGTCAGCAGCATTGGAAGAGAATGACCATAAAACTAAAATTTTGTTTGTAGTTTATATTGCTGATTTAGCTAATAAAAGACTGAGAAGTTCCTTCCTTATGCTATGATAGCCTACTTCTCAAGAGGAGATGAGTGTTCTGAAATGAACCCACTGCCTTTTGTTGTTATACAAGATGTTAGGTGTGACAGCAACACTTAAAAATAAATAAATAGCAAAGCTCCTTGCAGTCACATTGCACACGGACTAGTCCCTTTACACACAGACTTTTATGAACCTCAAGCAGCTA
Organism: Scytalopus superciliaris; assembly: GCA_013400415.1. Lineage (NCBI taxonomy): Eukaryota > Metazoa > Chordata > Aves > Passeriformes > Rhinocryptidae > Scytalopus > Scytalopus superciliaris. Next base: position 514,115 of record VXBX01002562.1, read on the forward strand.
CTTATTTTGCTGTCAGTAGGGTAGCATTTTTGAAGTCCAAACCCCTCATTCTCTATGCAGAATATTTTTAAAATCAATTCAATTTTAAAGAAATTAAACCAGTAAATAAGGGGACATGCCATCAGTTTAATAGCACATCTTTCTAGCTTCTTCCTAGCGTGACTCATCATTTTATCTAAAACCGGACTATGTAAGGAAGAAGAATAGAATATGGGGCAAATGGTAGAAAATCCTCCTGTGTGAATGCAGGAATATCTGTGGCACTTGACCAGAGTTGTGAGGATAGGTATGTCCTTGTGGCATTTCTACTATAAAATACTAAATCTGAATATCAAACACGTCTGATGACAGATTTCGAATGACTTGATTTTCATTTTGATTAAAAGGTCTTCCCGAAGCAATAAATATTTCTCCAAATATAGCTTGTTCCCAGAACACATAGGTCTGGATTTCTTCTGATTGACTTTGACCACTCAACTGAACTAAAGTTAAGAGCACAGTTCCCTCAAATATGAAATAGGGAGAGAGACACAATATGTGGAAGTTCCTCCTCTTTCCATCAGTTACCGGAACAGCAGAGCAGTCTCCCCATGAAGCTGCTGAATAAAGGTGTGTTGAGTCCCAGTGCTTATTCTAGGAGATGTTACAACATGGCTTATTGAGAGAGAAATACTCTTTTAACTAGTAGGAGTATGCTAGAAGAACAATTTGCCAACTAGGACATATAAATTGAGTACTCAGAGCTGAAATAATAACTTAGATCCTTATTAAGTTCCTGTTTTGCATGCTTCATGGCTGCTTTGAACAGCCATGTGAAAAAATTAGATGTTCTACCAGGGAACATGCTATGTAGACTTAGCCTTGAGACTCCAAATATAATTTTTTGTGTTTGTTTGTGACTAATAAATTATGTACATAGATAGCAACCTGCTAATTTACGTATTAATAAAAATGGGTTATTTTCAGATTATGTACAATCTACTGTGTCCAGCTGTGCCCTTTCTTGTTTAGGGGTTATAAAGAATGCATGTGAATGTATGTGTGAGAATGAGCTTCAAGGGCATCAGAACTACAGCAGCAGCAGAATTTGCACATCTTTATAGGTTGCTGCACAGAGGGCAGAGTTCTGTTTTTGTGCATGTAGCTTCTCACTTCTCGTGCACTGATGCTGATTCAAACCCTCTGCCTTTTTCCATCTGCTGGAGTACCTTCCAGACCTGGAGGTTCCCAGATGATTTCGGGATGGGATAAAGGCTTCTCACATGAAGGATGCTTCCCAGGATGGTATTCTTATATGTTTTGTGGCCTTTTTCTCCATGCATATTGTTGCCTTTCCATTCTCAAGACACATGTTTAAATCAAAAGTTGGTGTAATACACCATATACATTTGGGTATGCCAATCTCCATGGTGTCTTTTCTTTCTTTTTTTTTTTAGCATGGCATCAAACAAAATTACAGCTTGCCTTTCTACCCTGTTCAAAAGAGAGGCATTTGGCTGTGCTCATCTGGCATTTGTGTTCTGAAGTAGAGCGTTCCAGGGCTATCAACACAATTTCCTGGGTTAAGAGACCCTGCCAAAGAAATATTAGTGTGCTGATAAACAAGTAATTTTGTTTGGGCGTGTAGCAAAGTGTTAAGGTTATCCTGTTAATTTGCTCTTTACTTCATGAATATTGAGTTAGACTATATTTCTTTTGGGGTTTAGATAAATTCTTTTATTAATTCATCAGGCTGGTAAATTGAAAATAATCTTAATATTTGTACTGTATAATATTTTTTATTTGTGTGATATTTGACCTGTAAATATCTCTGAACATGTTGTAAGAAATACCAATTTTCCTATCTCCAAAAGACTTTTAGATCCATTACTATTTTACCTTTTTGATATACAAGAATTGCCTTTCATTAGTTTAATTCCAGAGTAAATACTCTGAATTTGATTGTGCAGACTTTATTTTAAAATGAGGAGGAGTTCAGACAAAAATCTTCAGGTCTGTTTTCTCAAAGTTGGGTAAAAAAGTTTCTAGTTTCGACAGTACTGCTGAAGTGGTGTGGAAATATGTGTCTCTGTGCAAATTTGTGTGTAGTCCTCTGCTAGCGATTCCAGAGACTATGAATCAATGTCAGAGAACTGCTTGTTAGACAGTAAGTTTGCTTGGATAGTTGGTTCATGTCTGATAAAATCTGATAAAATCAACCAACTCTGTGTTATGAAACAGTTACCATGCTTGGACCTAAAATCCAGTCTGGGAAACATTCTATTGCATACCTCTGTGCTGTTGGGATTTGTTCTTGGCCTGCAGCAATTAAAATGCATCACAATGGGTTTCAGTTCCAAATAAATGCCTGGATTCATATAGGAGTCTTCATGCACTGTAGATGCCTAAACTCTTGTTGATGGAGATCTTGTCAGTACTGGCAATGCTGTTCACCTCTGAAGAAGAAACCAACAAATCACCCAAATAACCCTAAAACATCTGGCACTAGACCTCTACTTGTGGGGGGACAGAGTGAGAACCCCAGTGGCTGGATGTTTGAATTGCTCAGTAAACACTGAACTCACAGCTCCATAGGATGGCAAATCCTGATACCAATCCATGGAAAACATATTTGCTTAATCTGGTAGGTTGGTTTTCAGTCAGCTCAGTGAATTAAACCAACTAACCCCAAAGCTGCATAACCATGATGTTCAAAACAAGATCTGAATGGGCAGGGCAGGGAATTGGAGAAGTAAGGGAAAGTGCAATTATTTCTTACAGCAGTAACTAGTTGTTTCATGAAGTTAAGCAAAATGTGGAATTATATGTTCTACAGTTTGACAAAAATGAACTCTGCAGCCCTAGAGATGGAAACAAAGCTTGACTAGATTAGAGATGTCCCTGCCATGCTGGGGAACACAAAGAACTAGGATGATAATCCAGAGGAATCTATGAAATCTTGTTTCACTGTTTCTTCTGCTGTCAGGGAAGAAAAACAAATTAAAAGAATATCCTTATGAAAAAGTCCAAGGCGTTGAAATTGACTGTTATTACATATTTCTATCTTAACTTTCATAGAAAAATAGAATCAAAGAATATTAGAATGTTTGGATGGGAGAGACCTTTACAGGCCACCTAGTCCACCCCCCCCGCAATAATCAGTGTCATCTTCAACTAGACCAGGTTGCTCAGAACCCCATCCAACTTCATCTTGAATGTTTCCAGGAATGGGGTATCTACCACCTCTGGGCAACCTGTTCCAATGTTTCACCAGTCTCATCAGAAAAAAAGATTCCTCTTTATAACTTTTCTAAAGCCACCCTCTTCTAGTTTAAAATTATTACCCCTTACCCACCTGTCCTATCATAGGCCCTGTCAAAATGTTTGTTCCCATCATTCTAATTAGTCCCCTTTAGGTATTGAAAGACTACAGTAAGGTCTCACTGGAGCCTTCTCTTCTCCAGGCTGAACAATCCTAAGTGTCTCAGCCTGTCTTCATAGGAGAGGTGCTCCAACTCTCTCATCATCTTCATGGCCTTCTCTTGACCCCCTCCAGCAGGTCTTTGTCTTTCCTGTGATGAGGACGCCAGAGCTAGATGCAGCACTCTGGGAGGGGTCTCACAAGAACACAGTAAAGGGGCAGAATCACCTCCCTCAGTCTGCTGGCCACACTGCTTCTGATGCAGCCCAGGGTACAGTTGGACTTCTCCCATTTATTTGATTTTTTTGCATTTCTTTTTTTCATTATCCAGTATTTGTTAGGGAAACCACACAAGACTGAGGATTTAAGTTCACTTGGCAACAGCCTCAGGAGCCATCTCCTTTGGCCTTCTAAGAGAAGACAATTTTTCTCCATCTCTGCTAGCCCAGTTGCCAGCTGCAGCTCTCTTATCATTAATTATCAATAAGGGAAGTAGTTGAAGGATTTTTCCTTAATGAGTAGGATCTTCAGGGGATGAAAAGAAGGTGTCAAGTCTCCTCAGGTTAGCAAATGGAGATGGGTACTCAGATACTTTGAAAGATAAAAATAGAGACTTTCCATCTGTATCTTGCTTCAGGCATTACAAGTACAAAGAAATGTCAAGACCGTGTCAGAGTAGCCTTTCAGTACAGACAGTGGTTTCAGGAAGAAAAGACCATTCCTCACTGTCAGTCAGTGGAGACATTTTCCACCCTCAGCCGGTTACTTATCTCATTCACCCTGTCACCAGATTGCAGGAAAGGGATGTTAGTGGGGGTGTTAGGGCATGTCTGTATGCTTATGTATATGCTGCTGTACACTTGTAAGCTGCTGGTGAATCAGTGTTTGGCTATATTAGGACAGCGTCATGCCCAGAAGCTTTACAAGTGGTTTCTGAAAAAGATTTGAAATGCTATCTAGCCCTCAGCCAGGATTAAATTCCATATCATTTGTCTGATACCACAGCATGGGCTCCCTGCACCAGGAACTACTTTCGTATCATCTTTCTTTCTGGTGGGCTCCAGGTGACACCACAGTAGGAATACTACCCAGAAGGCAGCACATGATGTATTTCACAGGGAGAATGTATCTTGCTTACCACCTAATTTAAGATTAATGGCAAGAAAATATTGCCTTCTACCCAAATGGAAGGACAGAATCCCCTGAAAGAAAGCAAAATCATAGCTCATTCATAACATGGACTAAACAGGCTATCAAAGCCTGCCAGGAGGAAACAACAGAGAAGAGAAAGGTCCACGACCTTGCTGGCTGTTGGGCACAGAGAGCTCTGAGCTAGAACTGACCTGAGCAGACAGTCCAGATGGTATGAAGGTGCAGGTCAGTGCTGCACACAGTTTGGCTATGGAAGCTATTTCACTTTTTTTTAATGTGGCACCCTACCTGAGCCACCTGTACAGGTCCAGAACTGAGCTAACTTCCTCAGAAACAGCTTAGCTATTTTCACATTGCTCTTCACAGGTCATAAAGGCAGAAGATTGAAATTGTACAGGGTACATCTCCACTTGTAGTACAGATAATATACTTATCTGTGATCAAGAGCTGATTACATTATCTCTCTGACCAGAGGTTATGGAGTCTCCCTCAGTGGAGATATTCAGAACCATCTGTACTCATTCCTGTGCCATGTGCTCTAGGATGACCCTGCTGAAACAGGGAGGTTGGACCAGATTACCTTCTGTGGTCCCTTCCAACCTGACCAATTCTATGATTTCAAAGACAACATTATTGTTTTAAGTAAAAAATACTTCAGAATTTGGAATTTCACTTTAATGATGAATTTCATTTAATGTAGATTTTGCTGAGTTTTGCTCTTTAATATCACTGTGTGTTAGAGAAAATCATTTGACATTGCCTATTCTTGCTAATGGCAGTCTATAGGAAAAGGAGAATGAATGTTATGGTAAGTTAACTGCGTAGTGGAGTTGTAATCATGGGAATCCTGTCAGCTCCAGTGTTATGACCCTTGATTAATCTTTATAGCAGAAAGAAAATAAGTACTAAATGGGTTTATTTATTAGCTTTTATATAAATATATCGTTGCCTTTAATTCTTAGAATGTTAATTGCTATCTGTGATTAATCCCTCTCATGCTGAAAAGTTTTTACTGGCGGCTATGTCTTTAAGACTTTGTGTTGATTCACATGTAATATAAGTTGACAAGGACTCCAGCAGTATAAAAGGGAACAAAGAGCCTAGTTTCAGTGTCTAATTTAGTTGTGGCTTCTGTATGGCTGATGCAGGACTGACTGGATGTACTTTGATGGTAATATTAAATCTCACCACTCCCTGAGTGAGGATTGAAGTAATTAGCAAGGCTTAGTGCCAGAAGGCAATCCAATTCACCATGGTTGAACCTAATTCAAGATTTATGGAGTGTGAATTTCAGTTATTTGTGGATTTTTAGACTACTGATTTTTCTGTTTTGAAGGCATTCTGACAACGTTTTTATTTTCTTATATGTGCTCTGTTTAATATATACAGTTTCTAGATGTATTCCTACCCAAGGCCTCTGAAAGCTTTTGTATTGCAATGTGAGGAGGAACTCCAAAGTTCCAATTTTCTGTTCATTGAAATGTATTCATGATTTTCCTTTCCCTTCTGTAATGGGAAGGAAAAGTAGAGACAGCAACACCTGTGAATGTAAAGATTTAATTTTTTATTCCTTATTAGTCCATATTATAGTGTATGCTATACAATTGCCATCAGCAATTTAAAAGTGCTTCCTATAGCTCTCAAATGAGTAGGAATGAGTGGGCAAAGCCCCTGGGCTGGACTGCAAGTAAAAAAGATTTGTGTACACTAATGTCTATGCTGAAGCCCCTAGAGTGCTGACTCTGCCCTAGCAGAAGAGTGGCACTGCTCAGTTCACTTTAGTGGCATCCAGAATTCTTGCTCCTGGGGAACTCCGACATTTGTGTCTGAACTAAATGAAGATGTGAAATTTTGCAGTTTCCCAGTAAAATATTTTTGCAAAGCATAAAATTCTGGAAATAACAAGAAACCTTCATCCAGGCACCTTGTTTTGCCATTTAAAATGCAATTGTATAGATTAATATAATAAGGAAGGCTTTGGTATTTTTACAAAGGTCAAAAGAAATTGAAATGGTGCCTTTACATTTTTTAAAATCATACTATTTGTTCCTTTTTTTTTTTTTTTTTTTTTTTAAAGCATGAAAGAAGTCAATACATTTGCATAAAGCATTTTGGTTTTGTTGAAGCACCAAAAACTTAAGAACTACAGTCTGATAAGACTGAAGATGGAAAGCTTTGCTTAAATGGCTCTATGGAATAAATATTGATTAACAGAAGGAAAAGGAAGGCAGCATTTTACCTTTTACCTGTTTGTGAAGTTACTTTTGTAGGAGCTGCAAATGATTTTCCTTCTGCATACTTATATAGGTAACTACTCAAACATATAAGTAAAAGTGACTATAGGAAAATCAATGTGCATATCCTTCAGGAATATTAAAGGAATTTCCATCAGCCATGGATTTGGGATTGTTTTTGTGATAATCTTCCCACCAGTCAGATGTGCATGTGCATTGTTAGACAATTTTCAGATGTGAGACAGCAGCAAGTTTAGGTTTTGTACTAGTCCACGGGGAAATATATTCCTTTGGCTCATCTTTGAGAACATGTAGGGTTTGATGTAGGGTTATTTGCTTGGAGTCCAATACCTAAATTGTGAAAGATGCTTCAGGCCAGTACATACTTATGTGTTAAGTGCAAAAGCTTTTATTTATTTAGCATGAGAGTGTGTTAATAGCATTTAGCTCAGAATAAGAAGGGAGTGGAAAGGCCTGTAGGGAATCTGTATAGTTTTCTGTTGCTCTGCAGAGGAATACCCCTGTCTTCCCACTTTAAAGAGTTGAAGTGCACATCCCATCATTTGGTTGACCAGCTAGGGTTTTTGGTGTGAAACAGCTCAGCAGGAGCTCAGTGTGAGGCTGTGGATTGGATTAGCTCACATATAGCAGGTATAGGAGTATCCTCCTGAGAACTTGTCAGGACTATAGCAATTTTGAAAAGTTTCCTTTGAAATGCAATATACCTACCAGAAAAGAATAAGTGATTCAAGTCCAAGATGAAATTTCCAGTTCAAGACAAAGAGAAAAAACTATTCTGTTAAGGTAGAAATTTGTAGCTGGCCCAAATCACGCAGAGCAAGCTGTAAACACTGGTCTGCAGCACTCAGACCGAGTATCCTCTTCACCAGTTATTTTGGGGTTCTTCCTTATTTCTATTTATCTTTCCTTTAATAAAAGTTTCAGTTTCTCAGAATTCAAAAAACTAGAGAATGTGCCCTGTCTTCTCTTCTGCCACCACCTAAAGGCATTTGATCTCTCCCACCTAGCTGACTGTAAAGCTTAGTTCTAATAGTTCTCTTTTTGAAAGCTGTTAAGTAATTACAGGGAGTTTGTACTCGATTATGGAGCCAATAACCCAGATTTAGCTGACCTGACTTTTGCCTTCAGTCTTAGGAGCACTTATTCCACAGTCGTGATTCCTTAAAAGCTGGTGTAAATGGAAAACTGCTTCCAAAGTATGATTAAACCTATCTAAACCCAGTTACCACCACGGGAGTCTGTCTTTCTACTTACTATAGAGAAAGAGTAGGACTTTACTTAAAATGAGACTCCTAACTTTTAGATTTCAAAATCCAGAAGAGTTTTCTACCAAAGCAGGGGTTCCCAAGCGAGGCAAAGCCCTTTAAACTAGCAGAGAAGGGTGTTGCAGGACAAGTAAGTAGCAGATGAATCTAAATTCAGATTGGAGATCAAGTTAGCTGATTAAATCCTGCTTCTGAGTAGCTGGTATGTATACTAAGCATAGTAATCTATTAAATAGCCTTATTACATGAGCAGAGACAGGAGTTTGGGAATTGATTTATAGAGGCTTAACGGGCAAAATGTTGAAATTAACATACGGAGTTAATAAGAGCTTGTAGAGGATCTGCCAACTAACATTTCCAACATAGTTAATGTACAGAACACTGCAGCATTTAAATCTTAGCACTAGAATTTGAGAGCCTTCTGACAGAGATGCAGCCCTCCTTCTCAGCTGTTCCCTTCCCTGAGGCTAGGGGGGAAGTAAAATTGAAGAAAAATATGGCTCTATATAGGATCCAATCCTGATTTTACTGCAAATATTTCTTTAAAAAATCTTTTAAAATTATTTTGTCCTCATTCTGTAATTTCCAGCCTATGACTTGCAGAGAATTGAAAGTGATTTAAATAATAATTTTTAAGAATTATATTTGAATTTTAGAAAGTTGAATTATGAGAAAATCCTGGATAATTTCTCATATCTAATGGACAAATGATGTATTTGAAGAATAGGTTTTTCCATTAAAGAGTTTTTTGCCTTGAAATTTTTGTGCTCAACTAAGCTTTTTTTTAAAAAAAAAAAAGAAGCCTTCAATATTGTCTTGATTCTCTTTATTGTTACTCAGGCTAAAGAGCACCTGAATATACCTCAGACGATTTTAGCTGTGTTGGCTCATTGCTAGCTTTTAAGGACATTCTTCTCTAACAATATGAAGCAGTTCTGCAATTCTTCTGTGCTCTAACATTAAAAGAACAAAGATCCCTAGTTATCTGTATCTCGTTCCTGCAGGTTTATATCCTTATGTAGCTTTTCAGCATTTAGGTGGAATGTGCTTTTGTACCTCTCTGTGTAAAATAAGATAACTTTGCTTTCTGTGTTTCCCTGGCTCTAGCATCCCTACGACCCCGTGTATAAGAAGCGTCATCTTGTGTTTGTGTTGTGGGGATGTAATTAGTGCACTGAACTATGAAAGGCTGGGAGCTTATATAAAATTAATTCTATCAAAATAACATTTCACTGGAGTGAGGAGACAGATTATTATGTCTTGAAAAATCTTTAACTGAAGTAAAAGAAAAAATTGTTTCTATCTGCATTCTTTTATCTGCAAACAAAATGCTGCATCCCTCATTGACGCAGACAGTTATTTTAAACAGAACAGCAAGTTTTATTCATAGTGTCTTAGAAACTTTGGGCTGCATCCTGAACATAATGAAATCAATTCTAGAAGTCCCACTGTGAGGTATGCTTTAGAGGAGTAGTAAATAGTCACGCTTATGGGAGATAAAGACATATCTATGTAATGAACCATCCTAAGAACTAATGGCATTTTAATGGGATTGACATGATATACCAACTTTATACTGTCCTCTTCATGGAATGTATAGTTTATTTTACAACTGGAAATACATATACATGGGGCGTGGTGTTCAAATGAAATGAGAACCTGCAACTGGATCCTGTAAAAGCAGCTTCAGCTTCTCTGCTGTGGCTTTCTACCCAGGCACATATCAAACAGCAAGAGCTTCTGGGTATTTCAGACTTTTGAAAACCTGGTCTTAATTGTGGGAGAATTTGGAGAAAAGATCTTTTTGTAGAAGGAAAGTACAAGTGAATGTGTAATCTGCATTGAAGTTCATGAGAACTGCTGTTCTGCAGAGCAAGAGAACTAGACCATGGGTGGAGGAGCTCCAAGTGCACACTCATTTCACGTGTGAACATTAAGACAGCAGCCCATTTCTGTCTGTCCCAGAGTAGCAACTGGGAGAACCACCTGAAGTGTTTTACAAGTGAAACAAAATAAACCTAATGTCTCATCATTTTTACAGACAAGGGGGAAACAGTCTTTATTTTTCTGCTTTATCTGTAAGCAAAGCTAGCAGGTATATTTCAAAGGTGATCAATCTTTTTATTATGATTTCCCTTGTGTCTGTTTTTTCAACAACTCACATCTCCTAAATGTTTATGTGCTATCCATCACAGTCTTACAGAGATGGGTGAGCAGTTCCATTATTCATTTGCCTCATTTTTGTATAGTACTATGGAAATGATTATGGTTTTTTTGATCCTGCCTAGTCCTTAAACAAAATGGAAGTTGGGAATAAAAAGAGAGATAATGAGGGTTTACTTCTTTCTCTAGAAATGTATGCTCCCTGGAGGCACTACCAACAGTCTGATCTTGCTAGGTATTCACTCCCCTTCATTGTGCGAACCTCTGTTTTTCAGCACTTCAGTAATGTCTAAAGGTGTAGAAGTTTGCAGTATTAAGCCTAGAGTATCCAGCATATTGTATTTATTTGCTCACTTTTTCCATTTCTCAATATAAATTTATAGACCTAGAAACTTATTTGGTAAGAGAAGGATCATGAGTAAGATAAATGTAGGACTATATGGGGATTCTTTCCCTCTTTGTCATTTGACTGTGTCAACCTCTTTTTTGTGCTTGTTACACGTTTTTAGGAGAGCTAAGCCTTTGTGCAAAGCTTCACACTATTTCTACACCTGCTGCTGGCATTTTCTGACCTGAAGTTCATGTGATTCTTCTGTACAATAAACAGTTCTCAGAAAAATAATTTTGAAAGTATCAAGTGGGCTTATCTGAAAGAGAATCAGTGAGTACAGCAGCATGGGTGTAGTGTGAGACTGCAGTCAGGGACCAAGAAGCAAACACATAACAGGGAGAGAAACAGTCTGTTGGACAGGTGTTCTTTATACTAATCACACTTGGGGACCATCTTTACTTTGAAATTACTCTTTGCTTGGAACTTTTGAAATTCAAGTATTGATGTGTTGAGTAAAAACTCAAATAATGTAGTACAAAGAGCCTGTTGTGGTCCTGCCCTGTCTCCTGCACCATTGCAATTTCTGCTCTACTGTAGATTTTCTCTTCTTACTGAAGTCTTTTAAGCTATACTAGGACTTAGCACTGTTTAACACAAATGCTTCCTCTTAAGTTAACTCCTAGAATCATGCATTCACTGCAAAGAGACTAAGACTAAATTATAATAACATTAAGGTAATAAGAGGAGCATTTTGCCCAGAGGTTTTTGTTCACACTGAGTTCTCCATCTGCAGAGGCAACAAGACCCGCTTTGAACTATTTCTCTGAAATGTTGCTCAGATCCTCCCTTAACAGTGATTTGTGATTCTCCACAACTTCGGTCACTGACAAGAAGCATTAGGACTTCTCACTATATTTGTAGCCACTAACTTAGTAAATATTTTATTGCATATCCATACAGTTTTCATATACATTGTTTTAGTTTTACTATTGTTTAGTAATTTACTGCCTTACATGCTCAAGAGGTTAATTTACATTCTTTGAAGTATCTGGCTTTTCAGGCAAGTTATCTTTGCATTTCTTCTGATTTGTCTTCATGCAAGCAGGACAACAAGATGCTCTTTTTTTGACCTCCAATCTTTAAACCAATCACTGTCACTTTATAGTGTTGCCTTCCTTTTCTCAACAAGTCAGAAAATTCTGGTGGCAATATTCTGTAACATCAGTGGGTTTCATGCTTCAGTTTCTAAAAGTGATGAAATCTTTTTGAGAAACAAATTATAGTTATCCATATTCACCAAATCTGTGAAACTGTGGCATTTCTGGGGAGTGAGTATAACTTTAACTACTTTAGACTTTACCAATAAACCTAATTTTGACTATATTACTTATGGCATTGCATATCTCACTGCCATGATTACAATTTCATGCTCTGTACCAAGATGGAATTTATTTTTCTTAGAAGTACAGTAAGCTACAGTACTGCTCTACCAGTTATCTAACTGTTGGCCTTTCCTGCTTTCTTTTAAACAAGGTCCTTTAAATAAAAACTCACAAAACCAAATTCAGACACATCCCCTCCTAGTTTGCACTCCAGCTCTACAGTTAGGTTCAGCATATTGTTCAGAACATTCCAGTTTAGATCTTTAGGTGCCTGAAAGTTCTCGAGTGTAACTTTATTACTAACACCAGGAAATAATTTACCTTCTAAATGTTATTCAGTGTTACAATAATTTTATGAGTAGCTACATTTTCACAATCCCTAGAAATTACAGTTTTTCAGTGTTAAGATCAAAGACATTTCATCTGCGGGGAAAAGGCCATTTGCATTAGAAAATCTAGCTATTATCCAAAAGAAACAACACACTTCTAATTTTAAATTCATTTTGATCTGTCTTCTATTGAGACCAACCCCATGCTAAAATCACTGACAATGACTGCCAGATTTTAACAGGGTCAAGAGTCACAGGGCACAGACTGAATGCTCTAGAAGGAGGAAGAAAGGCAAGAAAGAAAGAAGATGGTAGGGCCCATGTGTCCTGTCATTCCACTGCTCAGAGGAGCTGGATTGTGTGTGCAGTTATTTTTGTGGGAATGCCAATGCAGCCTCACTTCCTCCTGCTGCTGGGAGCTGCACCACCTACACAACATGATGGGACTGGTGAACAGGCAGCTGCTCATAAGCTGCCTCAGTGCAGATACCTAGTGTTTTTAGGTTAAATCTTGCCATTGACACCATGCAGAGAGGTGTGTTTTTCCCAGATTCCACAAAGCAGTTATCCTTGGTCTGTTCACAGCCTCAGAGGGAATTCCATTACATCCTGGGTCACAGACTGGCAGCAGTACCGATAATAGTCATTATCTGCAGGATTAAAGGCCAGTGTGTGCCCCCTCTGTTCTTTCTTGTCTACCATCACCCAAGCCATAGACGAAATTCTAGGTTAGGGAGGGCACTGCATTGCCTCCACTGAGAAACAGAGATTACAGAGAATCACACTTTTTCAGCCAAAAGTATACGCTATTACAGACAACCCAGACCTCCTGTGAAGATACAGGGAAGATATGGTGGGGGAAACACACAGCAGTAACTGAGAGTGTTGGCTGTGTCTGCAAAGCAGGTTGGCTGTAATCAGAGAGAGGCAGCACCCTCTTCTTGATCTGCTGCCAGAAACTGCTGAAAACATTCAAGTGGCTCAGAAGCATCAGTGCTACTGGCTGATGCACTCAGATCAGCTAATCCTAAAAGGTGTCATTCCCAATCCCCTAAATCAGCTTGAGCCATGGTAGAAATGAACTGCTGAGTGACTGTCATGCCAGAGGACTCCCCCTTCATCGCTATTGCACCAACCCTTGACCTGGCCCTGCTGGTGTTCAGCTGCACAGGTAATCGGCCTTGTGGGACTGACCTGGGAGGAAAATTTACTTTTTTTCATCTTTTCCTTCCAGCCAGATCCACGCAAAGCCCTGCTGGCTGCTCAGGCACATAGACACTTGTGAAAGCACAAGGCAGGGTGGGTAGGTGCACAAGGCTGCTTAATTTGGTGTTGCTGAATGCAAACCATTTTCTGAGTGAGCTCGGACCATTAGCTAGAAAATAAATGGTAGTGTGGCAGATCCTCTTGGGATCAGAGGGAATACTTAGGTTTTTTAAAGCAAAAGTCTCCTCTGAATATGCCAAGTTGTCCCACTCTTATGCATTATTTAAAAAAGCTGCTTTTTGACACTAGTTTCTGTTTTATCCTTTGTCTGAGCTTCACATACATTTTTGAAATACCCCATGATCTAGTTTCCATTCACAGTTTGGTCTTCAGTGTTGAGAATTGATTTTCAATAATCACCCAGCATCAATGGATAACTGTGCTACAGCTAGAGCAGATCAAATCTTTGGCTTTCTCCTTCTGTCATTTTAAAAATAATTGGCATTTCTAGAACAGTATCATAACCTGTAAAACATATAAATTCTTTAAATAAAAAACCTCCTAGATAATGTCCAGCTTCCTGAATAACCTTACATAAAAAAAATTATAGTGGGAGAAAAGTTATATTGAAAAATAATCAATCTAAAGTTAAAGGTGTTGGTTTTATCATGGAAAACACTTTTCTTAGCTCTGGGATATTTACAATTATCAAACTATATCTGAGGTGTCTGGATGCAGGGTACATGGTAACATGTCCTATGAAGACACAGATAAGAGTTGGGTTTGTTCAACATGAAGAAGAAAAGGCTCCAGGGAGACTTTTCAGCACCTCACAGTACCAAAAAAGGCTAAAGAGAGTCAGAGAGGGACTTCTGACAAGGGCATGTAGTGATGGGACTATGGGTAATGGTTTTAAACTGGCAAAGGGTAGGTTTAAATTAGATATTAGGAAGAAATTCTTTACTATGGGAGTGGTGAGACACTGGAACAGATTGCTGAGAGACAATGTGGATGCCCAATCCCTGGAAGTGGTCAAGGCCAAGTTGGATGAGGCTCTGGAAGGTGTTCCTGCCTATGGCAAGGAGTTCAGGGACTAAATGATCTTTAAGGTCTCTTCAACCCAAATCATGCTGATTCTATATATTGGTGGTGATCTGAAGCTGTATACCTAAGGCAGGTGAAAAATATCTCAGTTGGAACGTAACCAGTCCAGAAATTTACATCAACCAGCCATGATATTTTTTAGCATGACTCTTCATTAAGCACAAACTCATATCTGGTTTGGGGGATCAATATCACAAGCTCTGTGGAGATGGAGTACCTGACATTTGAACTGGTGATCACAGCACCACAAGTGAAGCTCTGTTAATTGGGAGAAGTCCTTCCCTCACCATCCCACAGGGCTGGGTCAGCAGTCGGTCTCCCATTCATTTTTTAAATACTTTCTTCAACTGATTTCTGGTGCATTTTGCCAGTGTTTTGGTGGTGTTTTTTCTGAACAGGAGTCTTTAATAGTCAATGTCATTTATTAGCATAATTAGATCTATTAGGTTCAGATATAAGACATGCCACACATACATTTACATATACTGTGTACATACCTATGCACTCATACACATCAGTGTAACACTTAGTAATGTATTAATGTAATGGGCACTACAGAGTGGAATGAGGTACAGATATCCCTGAGCTTCCTGGTACAGACTGGCCATGCAGAGCAGGGAGGTTTGGCTTCCAAATCTGAGCAACCAAGTAAGGTATAGCCTGGCAGAAGATTTCGTTAGAGGGGGCAGCACCACACCAGCACAGCTATATTTCAGACATCTCTTCACTGACATAATTATATTACTTCTCATTCTGAATTAGCTCAATGTCTGCTAGCTCAGCATGTCTGTACTGTCCATTACAGACCTGCCCTTCCCACAAACTCTTGAAATTGTGGGGTTTTGCAGTATCACTAGGGGATTTTTTTTTGTTGTTTGTTTAAAAGTATCTGTGTCTGTTGCTGATAGTGCACCACTTAACATAATGCCTTCCTTGGCTAGGACTCTCAAGTGAGCAAAATCTTAGTGTGTGGGTAGGCAGTGGGGAAGATGCAGAAATCCTTCATCTCTTTTCCAAACTCCAAAAACAAAGGACAAAAAGAGATCAAAAATTATGCAGGAAAAGGAAAACCAACAAAATGAGGCACTGAGTTACAATCACTGTAATAGTGATAGCAAAATATTCTTCCTTCCTTCCCCTCAAAAACTTTGGGAAAAAAGCATGATGTGGAGAGGAATCCAGCAGGACTGAGGGAAGAGATGGAAATTCCCAGTTTAGTGCATGATTATCCTGTGGGCCGCTCCTGACATATAGGGCATCCATGGTTCTCCCAGGTGAGCTTCTTATCCACTGCAGCTTCCCCAGCTCCCTGCAGCAACCCAGTCAAGCAGAAAAGTTCATCCATAAGACTTTTATAGGTAACCTGCTGCTTGGGCTGCTGTATTCAAATGGCCTTTATTGCTGATGGAGAGAAATAAATATGGGTAGGTTCTGCAGGAACGAATAAAAGGAAATGGCCCATGTGTGGGGCCTCATCATCATACATTTGCAAGAAGGATGGCTCTTTGGGGACAGGCATGCCCTAAAATGATAGGACATTGACCACAAGTACGAAGCAGGGGCAAATTTAGATAAAATCCAAGGATTCATAAAAGAAGACAGCGAGGCCTAAAGTATATCTGTTTCTAAAGGAGATCTAAAAATTGAGGGGGAAACTAAAGTGGAAGAGAGCCCTAAGAGGCATAAACCAAACCTGGCATTAAAGACATTGGAAAGACATAATATCATCTTTGATAAATAAGGTGCATTAAGAAGTAACATAAGAATAATCTGCTTAGGACTGAAATGGATAGAGTTCCATGGCTAAACAGAAAATTATAGTATTGTTATAGTATCTCCACTCACCCACTTCTCATATTTTCTGCCTTAGACATCTGCTGTAGCCCTGGTGCCCATGAGTCTGCAGTTTGGGGTTGGATGGACATTCAGGTTAAGGCAGCACATCTCTCTTCTGATTATGATCTTGTGGGATTTCAGACATGACTAATGAGAAAAAAATTCAGATCATGGACTATATTCCAAAAGAAACTATGTATCACTGGTTCTTCATAAAATGTACTCTGCAGGAGTACAGAACCTATCAATTATGAATGACTACACTGCAGTTCCATTATTTACTATAAAAAAGCTGTTCTCTGTAAGTATGCATAAAATAGCAATAAATAAAGGAAGCCAGGGGAAAGGCAATCCCCAAGCTAAAAGAAATATAAAAAAGCTAGCAATAGGGAAAGTCTTTCCCTGGTTCTGAAGTACAACCTTCTGGACATCCTATTTTGTTGTAGCCTGAGGAGATTGACCTAGTCACTTCTATGAGACAGGGTAAGTCATTCAGTGGTCATTTTCCACTTCAGATCCTCACAATTCTATTAAACCAGAGTATAAATGGTTACCTTTAGGGGTATGGTGATGGATGAAATGGCTCCTGTGATGTGTGCTCCTTCTCGATAAGACTTCTGGCATGTCATTTCCCAAGGAGTTCACAATAGGAACATTGAAACAGGTTAGGTATGGAGAGCATACAAACAGCGTGGACAATTGCTTTTAGGAATAAGGTTACAGTTAAACATTTATGTCAGTATTAGGTAGAGATTACCCACAGGCAGCACAGTAGTAATGAGCCTTCAGGGAGATCTTAATCAAAGAGGTGGCACAAATCTTTTGACTGAATTTGTAGTCAAAATAGCGAGTTAGGAACCTAAAAAGTCTTTATATGCTCTGCTGGCAAACTGGTTGGTCAAGATTAGCATGGGAAGAAAAGCAAAGACAGCTGGGGGAGATAAATAAGAACAGAACTCCACGGGGGGAGATAAATAAGAACAGAACTCCACAGGGCTTTGAAAGATACTTGAATGTAATAAGTTAAGGGAGAAACTTGAGGGAATGAATGGCATAATTAAAGCAATAAGGGAAAAAAAAGTGATACTAGCAGTTCTCAGACCTGGAGGATAAAATGAGAGGTCAGAGAAGAAGATGCTGCACCATTCAGGAGCTCTCATGGAAATCTAACTAAAAATAAGTAAAGACAGTGAATTACAGTAAGTCCAAGAAGTCAGGTAAAATGAGTCTGAAAGATTAGCTGCAAGCCCTCTTTAAAATGATGGAATAATATATCCCAAAATTTTTACTTGAAAATTATTTTTGCTGATCTGCATATTGCATCATTATTCTGAAAAATATTTAGAGTTTGGAATTCTGATTGCCATAATCACATGTATATACTGAGATCAAGTAAGTTTAGCTGGAAATGGAAAAAGAAACTCACTTAATGATGTTTAGAGAGACTAAGGAAGATCTTGGGGTATTCAGGGATGATTTTAGTAAATAGTGTGATTCAAATGAACTTTGGTTGAATAATCTGAACGGAAACTCTGTATTGCTCTAGTATTCCTAAGATGTGGAAGGATAGGGCTATTCATTTTCCCATTAGAACTGTGAACCTCTTTTTCTAGTATTCAGCTTTAGAATTATAATAACAACACAAAAATGTGACTTCTGATGTGCCAGTATATCCTTTCCTTACAATTCTCTGAATTCTATTAGTTCTGCTCCATGGCAAGAGTAAGAGAAAAGCTGATGAGTTGATGGCATAATGCACTATCTCTGCCAGATTGTCATAGCGGTACTGCAGTAAAAGAAAATCTCAGTCAGTGATTTATGAGGTTACCAGTCTTTTCAATTTATACTGATTGCAAAAAATAAGGAATAAAAAAATAAAACCAGTAAAGGCCTGCCCAAGAATGGCTTTAATTGTACTACTGCATGCCACATAAAGACAAAAATATATGTTAACTCAGCAAGAAGTATCAGTGTGAGGGTTTAGTTACCAACTTTCTTTTTTCTTATTATGTTTTCCTTAGCCTGTTTTCATCTGATACCATTATACTTTTGGCATTTCTATAACTATGGAACCATTTTATGTTAGCTATAGCTCCTGCTTTCTCTGCCAAAAAGAAAACGATGCATATCACTTAGACCAAGGCAGCTGAAGAAAAAAATGCATCTATTATGAATTATATAAAAGGAATACTAGTCTCATTTACTTCGAAAGGCTCACCTTGTTTTCTTTCCAACAGTACAAGTTACTTTGTTATTTGCATTGTAAATGAAAACTGTCTGGTAATTTTTAACCTGTAGCTTCTTTGTTTTGTTACTTATTGTACCCAAGGAGGAAAGGTTCAACTCTGGACAGAGCAGGCAGATCTGAATAAGCTTTAGTTGTGATGTAAAACAATTATTAGCTGTGGAATAAAGAAACTGTGTTAAATTCTGAGGACATTCTTTTTTTTAATAGGTTCTGTAAATTAATTATAGAAATGACAATGTAGGTGGGAAGAGAACAGCAGAAGCAATGTATTAACAGGAGCAGAGAAACAGGCAAGTGAATGACAGATGTGTTGCTAATCACCTGGAGGACTTTTCCAAGTTATATACTGCAGGGCTTGTCTGAGTTATAACTAAGCTAATAATCCATACCTAATCACCAAGAAACACGCGTAGAAATCCTCTGAGTTTTCCTAGAGTGGTGAACTTCTGTTTACTTCATACTTTCAAAAGACTTGCTCTGTTCTAGTCGGTATGAAATAGTTGAACAGGGTATATATTATTTAATGTGTTGTCTGCTTCCTCTGATTCTGTGAATTCATCGTTTCTTACAGTTCCCACCTACATTTTTGAAACTCATTAAATATACTTATTCAATATCTAAATATTATTTGGAAGTAAAGACATATGGAAATTTGTCCCATTTGAAAGGGTTATGCTCTTGAAAGGAATAAAATCAAGGTAAATTCTACTTCAAAACTCTTCTCTTAGAGCATTAACTAATGTTCATCCAACATTTTTATCCATTATGATTTTAAAGTTGTGTTCATATTTGTATTTTATTTGACTTACAAAGAGCTAAGTAATCATCATACGATGAGATAGGCCTTCACTCTTCTCTCTTTTCTTCACTTTTTTTTTCACAAAGAAAAGAGGTAGATATTGTTGGTTCACTTAGGTTTGTTGATCTTTTCCTCAGAAAAAAAGGAGTTTTTTTCCCTCTTTATAGAATAAGCTTAGACAAACATAAAAGAGTAAAGAAAAATAGGAACTTCTTTCTCCTCCCCCCAATCCTTTTGTATTTACATTGTTCAATAGCTGCTTAGATATCACAGAGATTATAACTGCATAGTTAGATCTCGTTAAGTTAGATTCTTGTTAAGGGCTGACCTTTTAAATTAAGTCCTTGGAAAGCCTATACCACAAATTAGCCCTTTGCTTTGTAGCTTCTACATCCCAGAAGATTTTGTAGAGGGTAGAAAAGCATATAAGCAATGAACTTACCCCCCATAGTTGCTAGGAAACTTTTTTTTTTTTTTTTCTGAAGTATGATGCAACATTTTTAGTAGCTAGGACCTTCTTGTGAACTTCTTACAATCAAGCTGTCATTTTTATCTGGCTTTATTGAATTGTCAGGAAAGGTTTTAAGTTTTTTGAAAGTCTAGAAGTTTGGTCTGTTCTTAACAAGAATACCACACTTTCTTTATTTCATCAGCTTTTCTTTTTCATCATCCATCCCCTGGAACACTACAAAAGATTAAGTAAAAAGCACTCCCGGTGCATGAAACCGTCATAACGCCTCCCATGCTGACTTTTGGATATGTTGCTTCTATTGTCTCCTATCAGTTCTTTTTTTCATGTTCTTGGTATCACACCAAGCACTGAAGGTAGATAAATGCCCAAAGCAATATTTCTGCAAAATGTTCTGTATTTTGAGCTCTCTGTTTTGGATTGCTAGTAACTCCCTCCAGTGTCGTTCATAGATGTGGAGGTCATTGTAGCAGGTCTCAGCTAAAAGAAAACCTTTTCATTCCATTCTTAGGAATATCATCTGTACTCAGAAAATCAAAGTGTTTTCAGTTTGCATCTTCAGCCACGGGTATAATTAGCCATCATTTGCTATGGATTATAAAGCTAGTACATTGCATTCAAGAGCTCTAATTATTTACTTTTATCTTCTCTACTTTATTACTAGTGGAAAAAGTAATTCTTTCAGATGGTCCTGAGAGAATGGGCGCATACAATAAACAATATTTTTAAGTCTAGCCTTGGCCTGGTCAATATCTTTAAATCTTATGGTCCTCACCTAATAATTTAAGAAGATAGTATTGCCTTAGGATAATGACTGACCTTCTAGGCTGTAAGGCAATTAGAAAATTTAGTTTTTTCTTACTTGCCAAAAGAGCCAGAAGGTTGAATTTCCTTATTTCTTACAATAAAATTGCTGATCTCTTTAAACTGTCCTTGCTGTGTAACTTGCTACCTTCTTAATACACATTAGTCAAAATGACACAGGATAAAAGAATAATAAATCAGAATCAGAATAACAAAAATAACAAGAACAACTCATTTCCCAGCTCTGTGAGTCAAATAGTCCAGCTGTCACAGAAGGAGGTGGATGTGGAACATGAAGGACTGTTAAGGTTGAAGGGCTGAAGAGTAACGTAAAAGAGACAGTGAACGTGTGTCTTGATAAAAAAGGAGACAATTTGAGCCATCTGGGATGAAAAGCTTCTAATCTGGGCAGAATGTCTTCTAATAAGTGAAATAAACTTGGTAGTAATAAAAAAAATAGAAGGAAAGGAGATAGTTATGATATTAAAGGACAATTGAGAGAGAGATTAAAGAACTTCTATAATTAGAGAGAAGAAAGGAAAATATACCTCCCCTTGAGTCTGAGTGTGTTGTACTATAATTGCTTTTTCTTACTCACCTAAAGCTGTATTAATGTTAGAAAGCATAGTAACTTGATGGAACAAGGCTTTTTGAAATCAAAATCCCATGAAATGATGCAAAAACTTTTCCCTGAGTGTTGTGGCAGCATTTGAAGATTGTATTCTGGGTTCCCCAGAACATACGCTAAAGTAAGAACATTATTGTGACTGTCAGTAGAAGGCTGATCAGAGAAGACGGATTTAAGTTTGATTCAGAATGAGTATGGAAAATAGTATCGTCATTTACTTTAGAAACAACAGATGGACTCATCATAAGTCTGTTAGTGCTGATTTTATTGTGGGAGGACTAGTCTCCTTGTGGTTGCTTTGTTATGTGGCTGGACAAGTCACTTCTCAGAGGTTCTTCTGGGGTATTTGAAGCTCAGGACCTGGGGCAGCTCAGTGCATATGCAAGCCCAACTGAGAATGAAGCAGTTCCCGACTTTCTAAGCCCAGCCTGCACTCCAGACAGTATTAAAACCATGAAGTTGGTTCATCTTGATTCTACCTTTCCAGGTAAAACTGCCAGCACAACTGCACTCATGACCTTGTCTATACTTCCAGTGTTGAATTTGAAGACCCCATTTTGACAATTGCTTTAGTACCAGAATCTTTGCTGAGCACACTGGACACAGTTGTCTTTTGAAGACACACTTTCTGAGACATTTACGGTCTCCTCAATTTTCCCTTTAACCCATCAGTGTGATTTTCTATATCAAGGAACATAAGGAAAAATGATTGCTGTGGTGATGGGATTTGTGGAAGCATATAGCTAACTAGCTGTCTGTATTTTATACTCTTCCTCTGTAGTTTTTTATTCATGAGAGAGTACTTTCCAGAATAGCTCCAACTTTGGTTTCAAAGAATGAAAGAACTTCATGAGAAAGTCTAGCCAGTATCCAAACCCTCACAATAAATCAGAATATTTTCTTCAGTCTCTGAATCTTCATAGAATCCACATGATTTATTTATCTGGAACTGCAAGGTTTCAGCTCCCTAAAAGACTTTCTGTTTTGTTTGTGGTCCATAAAATGCTTCTACAAGTTCATTTAACACTAAGTAAAATCATGTCCTTCAGAGGTTGACAAGACTTCAAAGACTAGACCTTTTTGTTAATTGATAACTCTGTTTCACCATTAAGCCATGCTTCAATGTGTATGTCAAAAACTTGCCTATGAGAAGCCAGGTCAAAGGCATGGCGCTAGGAAAGAAGAGACTGTGGAAGCTCTGTGATGTATATTAAGCAATGAGTTCAGTGGAACTAAAGGCAGACAGTAGGGAGTGTTAGCTAAATCAGTACAGATGAACTCTTTTGTTGCTGCTTCAACTAAAATGAACTAGTAATTGTCAGTCTTTTCCCTCTGACAAAAGTCAGAATAGGGTGAATTATCTGACATTGTTCTCTACATCAAGTAGTTCCTTCCCAAATTCTCATCCTCTGGAAGCTCTTTCTTTTCTGCTCTCTTCAGGAGGCCATCTTTGTATGTAAAAATTTGTCTACTGTTTTTTTTGTCCAAAGATCACATGTCCAAACAGATTTTCATGATTCCATTGTTCAGAAACCTCTCAGATTACTACTAGCTAACATTCTATCTCTGTCGTAAGTGTCTGGGATTTCATGACCTGATTTGTCCTAGATTTTGCCTGTGGTCCCATGCAGCAAAAATAAAATGTACAAGTAGTGTACATTGGAATGTGGCCTCACAGTCACTGAAACTGCTTTAGTTTTAGTGGGTTCAGTACCTTCATGCTGGCTTAAGAGAAACAGCAAGAGTCTGTAAAGGGATATGTTGTAGTGCCCACAAAAGGCTGATTGGGACTTTCATGAGAAAGAAAAGAGATGTGTCCACAATCTACTTATAGTGTCGATACTGTTTGTCCATACTTGAGCCAGGCATCTCTAAAGATTGGTGAAAGGAGGATAATGTTGAGAAGGATACACTAGTGGGCTTTAGTAATAGCAAGAAAACAATGGGAGAAAGATTCCAGCCTTCAGGAAACTGAGAAAGGGCAACTAGGCCAGAACCTGAGAAAAGCACAAGGTGGTGAACTGGATTGACAGCTGTGACAGAGAAAGACAAGAACTCAAAGCCAAGAGCCTCTGAAAAAAACCTCCCCTGAAGAGTCCTGATTATTTATTGATACTGCAAGTAACTACAAACACTTGTAGAAAAGTCTTTGTCTTCATTGCTCTCCCGACTGATACACATTGTCCAAGTGGGGCCAGCGGATGCTGGTACAGCTCTAATGACTCTAACTATGATGATGAACTGGGGATGGGGAGCAGAGGAAGTTCAGTGCAATAGCATGTGATGTCACTTTTCCTTTTAAAAATTTTTAAAAGCTGATGCTGTGAAAAGACAGAGCAGAACTGTTCCAGAGATTGATATTATGCATTTAGATAGAAGCACCAAAATGATGCTGAGCAAACAAACTTGATTTTGACAATTTATCATCTGAGTACTTAAACTTTGGAACTTGCAGCAACTGAAACAGGAGTAGTTGCCTCTGCTGAATTTCTCTGTACGACTTGGCACTGAGGCAGTTCAGATCTGGTCTCACTGGTAGATTGATGTGGAGAAGAATCTTAGACTTTTGTATCTGCTTACTGTCAAAATTTTATACTTCTGAGTGGCTATGTTTTTCATACACTTACTCTTGGGGGTTTTTGGTTTTTAATGCTCAATGTGGCTCTGGATCATTATCAGAATCTTAATTCTGAACTTTCCATCTGTTTTTAAGGATAATTCAGACCTGTGTCTAAACTGCGTCCTGTGTCTCTGACTTGTTACAGGAGAGACAGAGAATGCCATAGTCCATCCAGTGTCTGGAGTTGGTTTGTTTGGCCTGCATCTTTATGAGACCCAGAATTTTCTCTGTTGTTCTTGCCATGCAGTTTTCTTTCTTTTATTTTCTCTCCATCTGCATCACAGGTTTGTAATACGCAGTGCAATTTCTCAATGTGTCTAGCAATCTTATCTGCCTTTATGTTCCTGTCAGAACACACTTTCCTTGATCCTTGTGGGTCATAATTACAAACCCTCTCAGTTCCAACCATGTAGATAGGAATGGTTTGTAAGGATTTTTCTGGATAGGTGAGGATAAGTGGTTCTCAAGGGTCTGTAACAGGCCAGAGAATAAGCTGAGTTTCAAGACTTTGTTGTCACAGGGGTGTGATTTAAAGCTTAATGTTCTCCTTCACAAATAAAATTGGGAATTTCCTTACTCTTTCAAGAAAAGAGGACTCTGTTTCATCACTGGTGTGGCACTCTGTCATTCAAGCTGAGATCTTTGTGTGCTTTGCCATACAGCTGGGCACCAAGAGAACTTTCTGAGGTTTCATGTATGCTGGCATAGACAATCCTATCTGGCCCCCAAACGGGAGATGTTACCTTGTCCCCATGCTACAGAAACTACTTACAGGTCTCATATTAGTGATACCATCTGTGATTCACTGGTAGGCATTCAAGTGGTCTGAAACCACTTTTTTTGGATTGTTTTAGTACAAGTTAACAACTAAAGCTTTCAAATTTACCAGAGGAATATTGGTGACTAATTCTCTTTAGCCCAATCTTTGTTGGTTTGTATATGTCTTGCTTTTTGTTATTGCTGTTTCCACCAGACTGATGGAGAATAAAGAATAGGAACAAGGTTTAAATGCAAAAGACAGTCTCAAAGCGATGTCTCAATTTACATATGTGTTTATTCTCAGGTCCAGAAAAAATTGTATTTCTCTGGATGATATTTAATATTGTCATGGTTTAATCCTGGTGGGCAGCTAAGCCTCACAACTGCTCGGTCTTTCTCCTCTGGTGGGATGGGGGAAAGAATCAGAAGGCTAATAGTGAGAAAACTTGTGGTTTTAGGTAAAGGCAGTTTAATAGGGAAAGCAAAAGGTGCCTTTCAAGCAAAGTAGAACAGGGAATTCTTTCACCACTTTCAATGGGCAGGCAGTTGTTCAACCACCTCCAGGGCAGCATGGCTTCATAATGTGTAAGTGACTTGAGAAGACAAATGCCATCACTCCAAACGTCCCCCACTTCCTTCTTCTTCCATTGCTGAACATGCTGCCATATGGTCTGAAATACCTCTTGGGTCACTGCGGTCAGTTGTTCTGCCTGTGTCCCCTCCCACTCCTTGTGCACCCCCATCCTCCTCAGTGATGGGATGGAGTAAGGAGCAGAAACAGCTCTGGCTCTGTGCAAGCACTGCTCAGCAATAAGGAAAACATCTGTGTGATCAATGTTGTTTTCAGCACAAATCCAAAACACAGCCCCATACAAACTAGTATGGAGAAATTCAGCTCTATGCCAGCCAAAAGCCGTACAAGTATGTGGACATTGATTTTTTTTACCAGAGTAGCAAAACCCCTAATAGACCCTATAGACTATTTACCTTTGGTTTGAATTTTAAATTTTATTTAATAAATAAAATTAGAAACTCACTTAATTTTTAAATGGATAACCTAAACTATTGAAAGAATCATTTGTACATTACAATAGTAAACATCTCGGTATAATTTCCTAAACATGGAATCTAAGTGTTTTTCAAGCTGAAATCAATAAAGATTTAAGAAGAAAATCCTTTCTCTCTCAGCAGAAGGGATGGTAATTTTCTCTGAAGAGCTCTTTCAGTCAGATATCCTCAAACAGAAAGTGTTTGTCCTGCTACTGCCTTTGGTGGTTGTGTGGATTCCACCTTAGCTTACTCAGACCTGTGTAGGGAATCAAGAGAAGAGTCAGTGTTCAGAGTGACAGGTTTTCAGTTTCTGGTAAGAAAATCAATATAAGAGACTTTGTCAACCAGCCACTGATGTAGATGGAGAAGATAGTTTGCCTCTGATGTTTTGAATGCTAAGAGTGGTAGAAAGGTGGTTTGACTCAACAATCAGTGACTGGCATGAAGGACAAGGCATCTTCCTCCTAGAGGACAACTGTGACTTGTGCAGTGCCTTTCAGATGGCTGAAGGCTGTCTTTGCTAAATTTCCTGTTTCTGTGAAAGGCAGAAGTGTTGCTAAAATCAATGGAATAACTTCGTTTCACATCAGGAAGCAGATTCCATCCTACACAGTATCTTCCTTCTTCTGGTTGCTGGGAATGTTCATTCTCCCTGTTGATGTCACAGAGGGATATAGCCTACCTGACTGAACTGGTTGTTGTGTTGGCAGTGGAAAAGGGGAAAGTTCTTCTTACATGGAATGTACACTTTTCAGGGACTCATCAGCCACTGAAAGTAATTTGATGGCTCTTAAATGCTTGATTTTGCAAATCTTTTGGGGTGAATGGGTTCCTGTTTAAGTCAGTGGAATGTAACCAACAGTATTTACATTTTTTATGTGCAGGATCTCCTGTTTGAAATCCTCTGGCACCTACTGAAGTTATAATAAATGTTACACAGTATTATCCACAACAAACAGTCTAACAAATAACATCAATAGTATTTATGTTTGGAACACAGTAATGGGGAACTGAATCCTAAAATACAGAAATTAAGGGAACTACTGGTGGGTGGAAGAGATATTTGGGTATGAGATTGCTTTGCATTCTGTGTTGGAAGTAGGCAGTCAGAATCAGTATATGTTGAAATCTGGAGGCTGAATAGTCAAGGATGGTGAATGAGAATGTTTCTGGGGGTGGCAGTGATGCAATGGCATTCAGAGGAAATGTTACCATGGTATTCACAGACTGATGTGAACATATAAGACATATAGAAGAAAGAAAGCTCTGAAACCAGTGCCAGGATATGGACAGAAAAAGCAGAAGGATGCTGAAATCTCTCATTATCCAGAAGTGGCATTCTGCTATTGTGTGTTGGCAGTTTGCTTTTCCTTCACTGCAGCTTCTGTGCAACCCACTCTGACAGTGACACTCAACCATTTGCAATTCTTTTCAGCTATATCTTCAAGAAAAGTTGTTATTCAAAATTGTGTCTTTTTAGTAAGAACCACAATAGCCAGCCTTTAGTCATTACTATGGTAGTATGTGTTCATTTCTCTAGGTCAGGACACTTGGTTATTGTATTGTATCAAGGTTTGATTTTTTATGCACCTCTAAGGCAGTTCTGGATGATGATGATGATGATGCAGTAGAATACTGAATCTTGTAGGATGATAATGGTGTTGCAGGATACAACACCAGAAATGCTGCAACTAGGATGGGCAAAGAGGTCATGGCATAGCAGTTTGCATAAGAGGATGTGCCGGATGGGTGTGTCTTTAAAGGAGACCACAAAGTCTTCTACTGGACATGTGGAAAGACTTGAAGTTCACATAACCCAGGAACTGCGTACAATTTTGTGATCAGTTGCGCAGGCCAAGGGTGGCCATCCTACCTGCCCATCTGGGGTATCTGTACGATCCACCCCAGTGGCAGCTGGTACTTCCACCCAGATGGAGACGTTGAAGACAGAGGATGTAGGGCAGGTCTCAGACTGCAGGAAGTACCTGGACCTTTCTCCTGGAGCAGGGATAGGCAGAAGACCTGCCCACAAAGGATGTGCCCAGGTGGAGGAGCTACTGCTGGACCATGATTGATAAAGACAGGACCAGCGTGAGGAGTATCAAGAAGGATTAGAGAGCCCTGGGAGCAGTGGTAAGGGACCCTAAAACACAGCATAAAGCTTATTATGGCCCATCAATATGTGCTCACAGCCCAGAAAGTCAGTCATATCCTGGGCTACGTCAGAGCAGAGTGACCAGCAGGTCGAGGCAGGTGATTCTGCCTGTCTGCTTTGCTCTCATGAGACCCCACCTGGAGTACAGTGTTCCACTCTGGCCCCTAATGGAAGGGTGTGCACTTGTTGGAGCAAGTATGGAGGAGGCCATGAAGATGATCAAAGGGCTAGAGCAACTCTCCAGGGAGATCTTATAGCACCTTCCAGGACCTAAATAGGGTTGTGAGAGAGCCCTATCCCTAGAAGTGTTCAAGGTCAGGTTGAATAGAGGTTTAAGCAAGCTGGTCTAGTGGAAGGTCTCTTCCAATTGAAACCATTCTATGATTCTGTGACTATATTTTTCCAGCTGAAACCTCTTGCTCAATCCACTTCTGTAGCAGTTGGAAAAGACAATGTGCTACTTGCTTTTTTTGAATTTGTCTCCTAGTAATTACTGGAAACATCCCATGACAAGTATGGTATCTTTATTGCATGTTGGTACCTGTTAATAGCATCTGATGCAAAGGGTCATGTTCTATTTTTGGGAACTGTAGTTGCTGAAGGCATACAAATAACAGCACTACTGGTTATGATAATCATAGTAATGTTTCTGGAGTTCTTGGAGAAAAATAAGAAATATATTTGTCATCCCAGATAATATTCCCATCTTAATTAAAAAATTTATTAATGTCTAGGTTTGGGTGCTAGCTATTAATGAGTACACTGTAACTAAGGATCTGTCATAAATATGTAAAGCATGTTGGGTTACTCCAAGTGTGTCTAGAACTATAAAAATCATATTTTCTTAATGGCGGTACTAAAATGTAACGTGTTCATAAATCTGTTTATATGAAAAATACACAGAAACTAATAAATAATCCAAAGCATTATGATTTGTGAAATTTAGGCCTGTCATCTATGAAGGCACCAATTCTATGAAATTGTGATATGATATCTATGCTATCACAAACTGCAGGTGTATCACTCACTCTAATAAAATTATTGAAGGTGCATTAAAAATAAGGATAAAATATCCTGAAAAATATGCCAGAGCATGTTTTTCCCCATACAGTGAACTTTTATATTTCAGTGCAAAGGTGTATCTCACCATCGACATAAGTAGGTCACCCTTTTTTTTGGCAGAAATTATACAATTTGCATCTCAGGTAATGTCAGTAAGGTAATCATTCCTATCTGAAGGTTGTTATCAAAAGAAATAATTTCTGATGGCGTACAAACATTTGAGATCTTATATTTATTAGACTGATGCATCTTCATATCTCTAGTTTTGATTAACAACTTTACACAAGGAAGGAACATGTGAATTTCTGTGGTATTTTTAGTGACTGTAATGATCTTTGGTAAAACCTGTCCTACAATGTCATCATTGTTATATATAATTCATCTGATAATCCTTTATCTGGAAGGGGAAAAAGATCCTTTAAAAGCTTGCATAAGCATTTCAACAACTATCTAGCCTAAATATATGTAAAACTGCTCAATTATATAAAGTATTTAACTGATATACAGATTATAAGCTCTTTTCTCAAGACTGGGAAAACATAATTTCAGCTGATAAATGTTGTATTCCCTCAGGGATTCATGCATTCTGTTTATAGGAGTTTCCTAGTAGCCCCGTAAGAGTTGCATTGAAAAGCTAGACTATATATGACAAAGAGTCAAAAGTGATTGCATGTTGAGCGAAAATATTTCAGTGTTGACCACTAGAAAAGGGATATTATTTTGGATAGTCACTGCCACACAGGATATTTGTCCAGCTGCTAAGATGACTCAGATGAATGAGGAAATCTTCCTCATTAAGCAAACAAGCAAACAAAAAAACCCAACAAAAATGTCCCCAGAGAAGTCATAGGGCCAAGATGATGGCAGTTCCTTAAAGGGCATAAAAATAGTTCCATATAGTTAAATCTGGTCTTATGTGCTGGAAGAACCTTGGATAGATTTTGATGTAAATGTAATGGGAGTGTCTTCTTCTGGTTGTTTGGCCTGGTGGAAGCTTCTCTGAAGATGAAAAACATTCATGAGGAAGGAGCAGCAGCTTGTGCATAAATTAAACCAATTTTCTGCTCTTGCCTTTGTGATACTGGAGTCCCTAGGCATCTAATGGCCTTTCCCTTCCTGGCCCCTAATTTTATATATATATGTATATATATATAAAATTACAATGAAAAAGATCAGGCAATTTAATTAGTTAAAGTTTATAAATCTCTTTCAAGATGAAAAGAGTTCTGTAATTGGCATTCATTATTAATTGATATTTGTTCAGAAATTGAAGTTGAAATTGGTGACATCATTAGTATTCATAAATGAGCTTTTTTCTTAGTTTAATGTGTTTGTTAATTGGCCTTGCAAAGGTTTTTGCTGTTTTCGTTTACAAGTTCTTTAGAGGTTTCACCTTTATCAGCTGGCAGTGAGTAAATGAGTATGTTATTAATGTAGCACAGGCTGTCAGAAGATGGTAGGAATACCATCATGGTATCTGGTCTAACTTAGGAGAACTCTATAACATTTCCATTAAGGCAATATGGAAAGAAAATGGTAGAAATTTGGGTGAAACAGGAGCATGTCTCTAGCCATACCCAAGTCAGGAACTTGGAGGGCAAAGGGAGCAGAATAGAAAATCCTCTCCTCAAAATAGTTAAAAGTAATGTCTCCAGAGTTAAGGAAATTGGATGAAGTTTGTGGGAATCTTTACAGAGAAGTTCAGGATTACGAATTGTTCCCAGGAAGGACTTCTATCTGCATAAATATGTGTTGCCTTGAATAATGATCTTTGTGATTGCATCTTTCTTTCTCATTCATCATATCTTTGAGTTTATGCATTGTAGTTTCCCCTGCACAGTGCATTAGGGATTGAGCTGACTCCCAAATTACTTTGATGACTTCCATTTCATACCCACCTGATCCACCTCCTTGGCATTGATTTAAAAAATCATCAGGACTTCACAAATGCCCAGTGGTGTGTGACTCATTGGCCAGCTCCATCTGGAGGATTTAATTTTTTTTCCCCTTGCATTTATACAGTTAAAATTGATACATATGGATGTCTACCATGGGTTTGTCTCCATTTCTGGAACTGCAATATATTAGTGCTGCACACACTTAATGATCCTTGGATATTCTCAGGGCATCAGTTGTTAATGGACAACCTGGGGATTTGACAGCAACATAACATGGGTATTCTCTTACCATTTAAAAGCATGTGGTCATTTCCAAGAAGGAATTTAACTATCCCTGACAACCACTGCTCACTAGTAAATCTAGTTAATGCAAGCATGTATGCTGATTGGGTGGAATTGGAAGGACAATTAATTTCTTACTGTGTCTGCATGTTACCAGTTTTGTTAATCTTTTGAAGGCTGAATGACTCATAAATGACAGCTTTACTCCTAGAAAATAACCACTTATCACCAAGAAGCAGTGGCCAGGCAATTGGTTGTGTGATTAAGAGGCAAAGAGGTGAGTGTCCACCTCTTTAGAAGAACGTATTTGCCATTGAGCAGTATCTGCTTTGAACTGTAAGAAGTTGACATATATACTTACATACTTACACAAGTTTAGGTTGAATGGGGGTCTGAGCAATCTGATCTAGTTGAAGATGTCCCTGTTCATTGCAGGAGGATTGGACTAGGTGGCCTTTGAAGGTCCCTTTCAACCCATACCATTCTATGATTCTATGTTTCTATGACACACAGTAGCTGAGACAGCCTCACTGCAGCCTGGATACAAGGATTTTAGCATTCTGTCAACCAGTGAGACATCACTGGTTGACATCCCAAGTGATAGTCATGAAGACATGATCAAAGATGTCTTGAGTTCCCTCTTGGAGGACTCAGGGTTCTTTTCCTATTTTTGAAAGTGGTTTTCTTCCTAATATATCTATAACTCAAATGTCAGTGAATCTGCTCTTCCTCCTATGTGTATTGGCATAGATTAATTTGTGAATATTTTAGGTGGGAGAATTGTGCTCCTACCCATGGGTATGTTTTGCATATGTTTTGGATAGCTTGGTGATGCATTTTAAGGATAAAGATTTTTCTTTTATTATATAAGCTTTAGTTTTGTTCTCGCTCCTCTTTTGTTCCATGATTTAAACATAGATAACTGAGAGGAAATTATTGTTGAACTTGGGACTAATCTTAAACTTAAATGTAATGGAGTTACTTGCTATGAATCCTGTTTTAAAAAAATCCCTTATAGCTGAAGGAAGGTACTTTTGAAAGGGAAGGTTCAAATGTAAATACCTGGTCTAGAAGTTTGAAAAAAAAGAATACAAACATTGTATGTGAAAAAGACTGAAATTTATAGAATGGTGAACATCTGGACAGCATGGCAAAAGGAGGAGGAACCTTTGAACTCAGGATGAGAGCAAGAAGCACTACTACTATTCCCACTTTCCCACTTTGTCTTCCAATACAAACTCAATAGACATGTAGTTCATTACCACAGGTAGTTTAATCCACACTTAACTGCCTTATCCACCTTTAATTGCTTCCCATCCCATCTTCTCTGCTCCTCTTCTCATTGAATATGTTTGGTATTTTTCCTGTTCTTTACAGACTTACTCCTACCTTCTCTCCTGTGGTGTCTCACCCACCTTTCTTTAGAAATAAAAGGTTTTATGAATTAATGTAGTTTAACAAGCAGGAAAAGAAATTCAAATTAGTAGATTATAATGACATATTTTTATTCCATCTTTGATTGTGTATTTGAAAGAGCTAAAGTATTATGGACCGTCTGCATTGCCTATAAATGCTCACTGGACAAATAACCACATAGATTCTGGCTATTTGCTTTTCACTGTCACGTTTGTTTTCCAGTTATTCTAGCAAACATGTTTACTAGCAAGAATCCCTAAGAAATCCAGCAGTTTTTTGAAGGTTGTTAGGTTCCTCATTAGAGAGTTGATCCTTGGAGCTTGACCTATTTTGCTTATAACCAGAAGGTGATATTCAGTCAGAATTAACCACTGTAGCCAAAAGATGATATTTTAGATTCACAATAAACTGCTGCTGATTCTTCACAGGTTAAACAAATATCAGCACAAAATATTGGCAGTGTAATTGATGTAGAACAAATAATTTGTAGAAGCATGTAAGCAACACGTGGGCAGTTTCAGTAAAAGAGACTAATTAATCAGAGGCATTATTTGCTTCCGAACTGCTGCCTAACAGTAACAGATTCACTGCTACTCTTACCCTATGAAACTCTTATCAAGACATTCCGTTGCTTGGAAGAGGTTGTGTGCAATTGTAAGCCTCAAGAAAGTTTTAAAAGGACTTGAAATTCAAAGAGGTTCAGTTCTAGTGTTCTTATCATTGACCTCTAGTTCCATGTATTATGTCACACCAAGGATATGAGACTAATAAATGATGTTGCATTATTTGTTGCATATGGCAACAAATGTGTTTTGCTTCTGCTTCATTGCAAAAGTGATGGGGAAAACCTAGTTCTTTTGAGGACTAAATGTTGCCTAATAATTTTACAGGTATATTAATATTTAAAGGATTGTGCATATGTGCACTGTAGCCTACTTACAGTGTCTATTTAAACACTTGATTACACAGCAGAACAGTTTGTCCAGTCTAATGCCTTTCTGTGCTGCATGTTGTCTTGGCTGGTTGGAGACCCCGAGGGAGAATGTCATCACAGGGTAGGGAAAAGCTCAACCAATACTGAATTTACTTATTGCCACTTTCTGCCTCTGGTATGGGACATGTTAGGGCTGAAGTGAGCTGCAAAGATCAGAACTATTCCATTTCAGTTTCTGAGAGAATTTTTTCTGACAGCATGCTGGACAGCAGGGAGGCACAGTTCTGCATGTAGATTGCAGTCAAGGATATGTTTGCTGTAGGCTGATTTATCAACTTGGGAAGAAGCAGTTAGCCTGTAGACAACACCATGCTGTTCTGACTAATTCCAGTATCTCAGCTAGCTTATTTAGAGCTAGAATAGATACCAATGTACTACCCTGCAATATTGGCGTATGCTGGAGTGTGAAGTCTGAGGATCACTTTAACCGAAGCATATTTCGCTTCTTAATATTTCTGTGAAATGAGGCTGCTGGATCACACCAAATGTAAAGGGGTGTGTGAGACAGGGAGCAACACCAGAATGCCTGTCTGCACTGGGTCCTGCACAGGACCAGGGAGTAGCCTTGGCACCTGCTCCCCAGACCTGATAGCCTCTAACACATGAAGGAGTGGGAAACAGGGCCTGTGGGTCCTATGGAGCAAGATGGGTGCAGAAATGCTGCTTTTCTGAGAGCTGATTGCTGTGGACCACATTCCCTACACCAAGCTGGGAAGGGGCTTAAGGCAGCATGCTGGAGTGTGGGTGTCTCACTATGTTCTTTCTGGATTTGTGGGAAGAAAACATCAATCCTATCAAACTGAAGTGTAATCAAATCATTAGTTTCCCTTGCCTCTGGGAATAACTAGCCAAAAGAAGAGAGAAGAACAAATACAGGAAGGTATGTTAAGGGTTGGAGAAAAACCAAGCCAGTGTGATATTTATATCTCCCTGCAGCAATTTTACATTGAAAACTGATTTCTTTATTTTTTCACTGTCGAGGCAAGATTTGCCTTGTACTTTCATCATGGATAAATTCACCATGTGGATTTCCCTTCCCAGGTAGTTTTAGAGCCACCACAGTTATCTTATCTGGTGGATATTGCTTCCAAAAAGTGTTTTGTATTGGTCACCTGGGTCAAACCTGTTCTTTTTATTGCTTATGATACCAAAACATACATCAGTACATACGTATCTTAATGCTTGAGAGAGGCCAGTTGATTCTGTAAGCTGACCTGATACTTAAACCAAAGTTAGAATCTTTGAAATTGATAAGTTATAATGTTCCCATTAGCATTTGATGTCTTTCTCTAGCTTGATAATTTATTTCTTATGTTTTATTTGTTTTTATTATTTTATATTTCTTATTTAGTCAGTAATTTTTACATCTATTGCAACTATACCTGGAGGCCCTTGCTAGGTATATGGCTTTTTTCTGGGAACAATCAAGACTGGCCTCTGGGAACTGTTGGTAATGCAACCACAGGAGACAGTTTATAATAAAAGCAGTCCAGGATGAAGTTTCTCTTGCATTACAAGGTGGTAGACATGGCAGCTGTGTATTCCCTTGCCTTGCAGAGAACTGGCAGAGTAGTTAACACTGAATGGTACCCCAAGGCTGCTTGACAGAGGAGTTGCAGTGCCTGGAGTGACTCTGTACCCTGACTTGTTTTTGTTGAGCCCAGCCTTGTAAATCCTAACATATGGAGACCATTGGCTATATTACCACAGTAGCCACTATGTTCTTATAATAGCCAAACCAATTCTGCCTAAAGACATAAATAAATTCGGCAAGTTGCAAAGGTCATGCAAAGTAAGCTTTTCATTTTTCTCTCTCATTATACAGGGCACAATCTAAGAAAACCAGAGAAACAAAGTACTTGAAAGTAGTGAACTTCTCTGAGGAGCTCATTGAAAGGATGCATTTACAGATAACTGGAGTTGTCAGCTACTATATTAGCATATATAATTTCACTAGTAACTACCTCCCAGGCAGTACTTTTGAGTACTTTGAAATCAGAATGGAAAATTTAAAGTTTAGGGCTAGATTTGTGACCCAAGAAAATTACTGTATCCCTTACATTTATCCTGATTGTGTTAAACATTGTAAGATACTGAAGTTTCCAAATATTTGCCGCAAGTAATACCAAGTAGATGGCATTGCAGAAATCTGGTCTGAAATCTACTGAAACATATTTAGCTGGCAGGACCCCGAGTAATACTGTTAAACAGCATTGAGAAACTGCTGTGCATACATTAATTTCAGACAATGTGCACATTATCTTAAAAAAACTCTTAGTTCCAGAAAAGAAGATTACATGAAAGATTATTCAACACTAAGATGAACAATGATGCTTTTCCTGCTTTTGACATGCAGTAAAAAGATGAACAAGGTACAAAGTCAACTAACATTGGAAAGATACGTATATATCCTGAATTAGGTTCCTGGTGGGTGGTAGCATCTTCGTAATGTCCAGACCCCAGACATTCAGTTGGATATCTGGAATGTTGTTTTATTAAAGGGATTTGAACATTTCTGGCTTCCAGGAGATAAGAAATGCCTACAGCTGTTGGAGAAGACAAGCTTGAATTTCCTTTTTCAAAATTACTTTTTTGACTTAGCCATTGGGTTCCTGAACTGACCAGGTGACTCTTTCAGCCTTTTCTGATTCATGGAGATCTTTATTGTCATGGTTTTTGAAGAGAGAACGATAGGCTGAAAATTATCCCAAATGGCTCTGGTCAATGCTTAGGTTTTAATTTAGTGCTTAGCATCCTTCTAGTCAAGCCTGATGCAGGAGTGCCCTCATGGCTGTCCACTCTTTGTTAGCCAGCTGCTGAGCTCTGAGTTCTGGCAGTTCATCACAAGGTTGGTTATCAGGTTTCAGGATTTCCCATACACTAATTCATTTCTTTTCTGGTCTTTCCACTATCTATCTATAAATCATGTCTATTTCGTCTCAAGGTTAGGCTGTTTCAGGCTATGGACTGAATATCAAGAGGTGACTGAGCTTTAGCATTACTGATGGCAAGGAGTTCCTTTAATCCTGCATCCATTTTTGTAACTCTCTATGAAGAAAGCAAAAGGATGAATCACATTTTCAGGGAGTGTGTGTAAAGATGGGACGCAGTTTTGATTAACCTTCACTGCACACTTAAAGAGCTTTTTCCTGTGGATTCATACACCAAAAAATGGCTTTACATGTGAAGTAGATTGGTTTAGTTTCTATGGAGGAGATTTAATTTACTGAAATTTTGTTTTATTAACTGAAAACATTTTCGGATTTCAGTCTGTGGCCTTAGTAATACAGTTGTGCATGACTTGTGACATATCAATAAATACTTCCTAGCGTGGTTCCACCAGTTGCATTCAACTAATTCGAGTGCTTAAGTTGGGCACTCTCTCAGTAAAATTTTTGAGATCTGCTTGAGAGGAAAGGGGATGATAAGTCTGCCTACCATAACCAAATTTCTTTTCCTCTGGGAGTAATGGGGAACCCTGACAAAAATCTATCCACTCCACATTTTGCTGTATAGCCTTTCTCTGAAAATAATGGAGTGTGATCCAACTGATCCCAAGTGAGTGATCCAAGCATAACGGTCTCAGGTGAAAAAATGGCATCATTTTTTGTGCTGTACCACTACCGTGATGCAGCTAATGGTAAAGTTCACCTCATCTAGATTTTATACTTCTTACAGAAAATTAGATAGAGGTCAAGGAAGGATTTAGTCAGGATTTAAGTGCCTGTCTCTCTAAATATGAGCTTCGAGAGAGTTTTGGTTTGGACACAATTGCCAATTTATTAGAACAGATGCTTTGAGTATTTAAAGATGGTGACAACTTCCAGACTAAATCAGGAGAAATAAATTCATTTAGACATCTAAAGCTTCAGAGAACCTGCAGAGCTATCAGACTGGGTGTCTCTTTGAGACTTTAGATGGGTTTTAGGTGTCAGGTGATGTCCCAAATTGGCTGGAAATAGGTAGACTTGATTTAACATTGCTTTTATTGTGGTTGTTTTGGTAGCATCTGATAATCTTACAGTGTTCAAAAACTTTGTCATGCTCATGACCTAATCTTCATATATAAGACCCCGAGATCTTGTAGGTTAAACATCTTGCTCTTCACACTGGTGTGTGCCTATGGCAAAGCAGAGGATTAAACCAAGTCTCAAGAGCCATGAGCTGTTGCGCAAACCAGTGAATTCATGATCTGCAAAGGGCAGCAAGCAACTACTATTCCACTAAGATTTTTTTTGTATGCAGTTCCTCTTTTTCTTGGAATTAAAGTATATTCCTTTACTAGTTTCTTTCTGTGTCCTATTTCTGCACTTGGACCTTCTGACATATCACCTACATAGCTCTGAATTATGTATCGAGCATAAAACTGTCAGAGGCTTCTTCAGAAAATTTGGCTGGAGGGCATAAATTCCCTTCCCCTCTCATGCCTTTCACCTTGAACTTGCTTTCTGTGGGGATTTTAGAGTAGTTGAAAATAATATAGTAAAATACTATATGTAAGATAATATAGTAAAAGAAGAAAGAGTATGGCAGTGAAAGATTCTTCTTATAGGTAGGCTGAAGACAGCATTGCAGACTGCTCTGGTTGCTGCATAGCTGCCTTTGATGACTACAGCTCAGGGGAATGTAAAACCACATACCAGGATAACAACACAATAATTCACAGGTTATTTTAACAGACACATGAATATGTTGATGGTGTAATCTAGAGGGAAGTCCAGGAAAAAAATTTATAAATGACATCTCATTGATTTTGGTATTTTACTAAAAATATAACAGTGCTAGAAGCCTGAACTTTTTTTTTTATTCCTAGAAATACAAGGTGTCAGCCCAGAGGTGTCTTCAATATGTTTCTGGGGGGGTTGCGAAAAAGATCAAGTTCCATCCTTGAAGTCAATCATGCTGCTTGTGGTAGAGGAATGTAGAAATAAATGCATTCACATAGGGAAAATTACTCTAGGAACTACTCTAGATGGTAGAGCACAAAGCTGCACACTGTGGGTGGTAGAGCACAAAGATTCAATGAGTGTGGAGATGTTGTTTGCTCAGATTAAGGATATCAAATATTTCAAATAAATTTCTAGAAATTACTTCAAAATATTAACCACTGTTACTTTTATTTGTCATTCAGAGCTTTACAGACCAAAATATGTCCTTACTGAAAGGTAATACGCAGTTGCAGAGGACCTAGGACTGGAAGTTGTAATAAAAACACTGACATTCTAGGAGTGATTACTGGGAATGACACCACAAATACAAGTTTGCAGATGAATAAACTGAAGGGCAGACCTGCTTACCACACCTGATAAACTGAAAGAGAGATGCTGAGAGTCCTGGCTCTCAATCCAGGCTCTAAGTGCTAACAGTTTGCCTCCTACTATGGAAGAACATTCTAATTTACAATTTGCTATGCAATAATGTAAT
This sequence comes from Scytalopus superciliaris, assembly GCA_013400415.1. Lineage (NCBI taxonomy): Eukaryota > Metazoa > Chordata > Aves > Passeriformes > Rhinocryptidae > Scytalopus > Scytalopus superciliaris. The sequence continues at coordinate 553,146 of VXBX01002562.1, forward strand.
AATGAATAAACATATCTTTCTTGTAGTAGCAGAAGCAAGGAAATGAAAGGTAAATTGTGATCTCTTTTGGTCTCAAATGTTTCCCAGTTCTATTTAAGCTAAAAAGGTTTTATCTGCTCAAGTTGTGTAGGGCAATATGTAGGCAGAAGATGCTTTATGCATAACTTCTATTTCATTCTGATTTTAACAAATAGCATTGAATTCTGCTAATTATCTAAAATAAATTCAGAGATGATGGTAGAAATATGAGATCTGTGATAATACGAACATGTTGCCATAGACCCAAGTGTTCAATATGACATTGGGACACTGCTGCCTAAAGAAACCCACTGAAGTTGTATTTCACAATGCTCTGAAATTATGCGGTTGTGAAAAATTGATTATAATCCTTTCACTGAAGTACTGTGGTGTTGATTCTAAAATATTCAACAAGATATTTCAGTGCAGAGGGCTGTCAAATGATAGAGAAAGCCAATGTATCAGAATTACAGAGATATGTTTAAAAGATTTAATTCTAGCAGGTGGCCACAATTTTTGAGCATTGTATAGCTTTATTATGAGTTTTAAGAGATTCAGTTATAGCTTTGGAATTTCTACATCTCTTTCAAAAATCCATTTCATTAATTGGCATGAAATGCCACTATTTATAGAAAATATAGGGGAAGAAGCAGAGAACAATGCAAAACAGAAGTATCAGAAGTATTAAATGACAGTTTTCTGTTACAGACAGTAACAACTGTGGAGTTGAGTTTTACCAGATTGTTCCACTCTTGTTTGTGGTTGTTTTTCTTTTTTGTTTGGGTTTTTGGTTGTTTGGGTTTTTTTTTTTTTTTTTTTTTTTTTTTTTTTTTTGGTGAATTAGCAGATACATCTGCATCTGGTGCAGAAGACCTCATCTATCATGTAGCCTGACTTCCTGGCCAGGACTTCACTGAAATCACCAGACAGCAATCATCTGCCCATTTAGTGTATTTTGTGGTTTGGCTGGTTTTTCAAGAGCATCATATACAGCAGCAGCATCCATTAATAAGCAGATTTCTGATGAGTATTTAGATACATTCTTACCATTACAAAGACAAACTTTTGCATGCACATAAACGCACTCTTTGCCAGCCATTAAATTTAATTCTCATTACCTTATTACATCACAGGTTTTGTGAAGGACGAGGAGTCATCACAGGTGGGGAGATGAGGTACATTCCTGTGTTGGTTTGGTGGAGGATGGAAAAAAGCCCTTCCTATGGTGTATGTTTATTTGATTTATTTCACTTACTTCTTTCCCTTTGGACTAAGATTTTTAAAAACTCAATAGCTCTATTGGATCTCTCTGCCTCACAACAGACTAACCCTATTGCAGTCTTCTGTTTTCTAGACATCAGTCACCTCTTAACAACAGATCCTCCTGTCCTCCTCCCTTGGGAAAGTCTTCTTATAGTCCAGTTTGACTTGTCTTACTGAGTCACTAACAACTCTTAGTGGCCTTTCCTTGGTTCTGATTGATAAATACAAGCTGAAATACCCTCTGCCCTTCAAAGGTACTTCCACTGAAGACCCACACAATATTTCTATCATCTGCATCAGGACTTCCTGAACTTCTGAGCAATCCCTACTACTTTATATACTTTCCATCATTTTTGTGGTGTTTTATAGGAATAAACTCCATGCAGGAACCAAATCAGGAAACCAAATTTGGATTAAAGTTACCCAAGAACTGCAAATATATTTGAAGTTGTTCAGATGACAATATCCTTGTGTTCATAATACTAGTTGATAATGGCATGCTGCTCTTACACTGTATTCAATGTCCCAGTCATTGTGACTGGACAAATATTCACAATTACCTCTCAAAGCATATTTCAGTATGGGGCTTCCACTTTGAGTGTGGTGATGAGCAGGAGATAGAAAAAGATACTTTCAGACTGTAATACTCTGCTTTTGTAGAACAGCTATAGTAGAGCTGATAATCTGCCAAAATAATAACAGGAAGCACTGACTCTTTATAAGTGAGTTTTACATAAAAAACTCAGTATTGTGATGTGTGCATTAACATTTATACCTTAAAGAACATCAGTGAAATTCTTTGAAATTAATAAGATGGTTTGCTTTAGTATAGACTTTAGTAGACACAGATTTTTATTCAGGATATATCATACTTTATTCTGATTTTATTTATTCTTTGGGTCAGACTCTCATATTTTATAGAATTGTAGATATTTATGACCCTGCTAGAATTAAAAGGTTACTGGTATTGTGATTGACAGTAGACTTTGGCTTTGTTTTCCTAAGAGATTTGATGTTATTTTTAGTTAATGCGTGAAATGGGGCATGCTGTAACTTCTTTGGGTCAAGGGGACTGCTATTTCTAAAACTGTGTAAATAAAGTATTAGGAGAACAGAAAATATTCATCTTGGATAAATACAGCTCTAGACAATTGATATTCTGCTGTCAGCATGCATGTCTCATTCAGTCTTGTCCTCCATGCAAATGAGATATTGACCCTGTGTACTACACTGCAACTAATTTTGCGTATAGAAGTAGTAACAAAATGCCTATAAGACAACCTCACAGCCATAATGATTGCCAGAGATTTTTAGCTTTTAGAAATAGTTACAGAGAAAGCAGTGCTAAAGTCAGTTTGCTTGTGAAATATTGTCAGATTATAGCAGTAATTTACATTTCAATTTATATTTCTACTGAAGACATTTTCTGAATTTATCTGATCTGCACTGCATGTGACTCAAGGGAGTATTGAAGTGAGAGGAGGATATCCGTTCAAGAAATGTGCAAGGCATGGTATTTTTAAAGGAAACTTCTAACTACTTGGAAATAAAAGAATTCCTTAAATAATGTCAGTTAAAAAGGGTTCTTTAACTGCTATGAAATAATAAATTGCTATCAGTGTAAAAAGTTTATATTCAGACACAAATTGCTGAAAATATTTTGTGGCTTTTTTTTTTAAATCAGTGATAAATAGCTGAAGTGAAAAAATTTTACTTTCTAGACTAATTTTAATCATATTGAAATCCTCTGTTTTGGTGCTGTCATATACATTTGCCTTAAAATATTAAATTACTTTTACATGTCAATATTCTCTATTTTATTTTTCATATAGTCAACCTTATTTCTTTGCAGAAAAAAAATATCTCAATAGGTTACACCTATAAAGCTCTTAAGGACATTTTCAAATTTTGATTTTTTGTGCCAAATTTTCCACAGCTGAAATAACTGAAAAGAGTTAGGTTTCCAGAAAGAAATAATCATGCTTTGACATAACATTTTAGGTATTTCCCTAAACCTAGAACAGCAAAACATGACAGCAGTTGTTCAGTCAGTACATGTTGGGCATTACATTCACATCAGAGTAGAAAACAAATAAATAATAAAAAAGCCCTTCTTCTTTATCATGATGCTATTAATTACATCCCCTAAGGCAATGAGGTCTAACTGCTGAGATTGGTCTTTTCAGCAGCAGTTTTCAGAAACACCATGTGAAATTCTGAAAAGCAACAGTGAATTCAAAACCATGTTGTCTGATGAGCTGGACAAGATTTAAATAATGTAGATTTTTCCAGTTGTTGCTCAGGAGTACTTTTGTTTTAGGGATCCTGTTTGAAAGAAGATATCATTCACCTTGTTTTAGCAATTTAGAAATAATATTTCAGCTGGTGTGTAGGAGGTGTAGAGGGATGGAACAGAAATGGGGGCAAGAGCAAACAACAGTGATCTTCTCATTATGGTATTATGAATGGAAATTAACCTCTTAATGATTTCAGAAAGCTGATGCTTATATACACAGGTACCTGCCTGTATACAGGCACACACTTCCCCATTTTTAGGGTGCCTAAGTTTTAAAACTCATTCTGAGAGCTTAGTGGAGACAAGTAAAATACATCACACCTGCTGTAAGACACCAACAACAGCAGAGTGATATCAGTTTGTTAATGACAGAAGGCCATGAAGGATGAAATCTTTTTCTCAAGTCAGTTGTGTTCCTGGATGTCCCACTTCAAGAAGACAATGGAATTAACAATCATCAAAGACGTGTCAAGGTGGCAAGTGGAAAGGATAAATGAAAGATATAGGTTTCTGAGAATGACATACATGCTGAGAATTGGTTGTAATTAGTCTGCATTTAAAAGATAAGGAACAGCTCTACTGCTAACAATGGAAGGGCATTCAGAGAATCATAAATGGCTTGAGTTGAGAGCAACCTTAAAGATCATCTCGTTCCCACCACCCTGCCATGGGCAGGGACACCTTCCATTAGACCATGTTGCTCAAACCCCCATCCTTGAACACCTTCAGGGATGGGACATCCACAACTGCTCTGGGCAACTTATTCCAATGTCTCACCACCCTCATAATAAAAATATCTTCCTTATGTCCAATCTAAACCTACCGTCTTTAAGTTCAAAACTGTTATCCTAGTCCTGTCACTGCAGGTCTTGGTAAAAAAGTCCTTGTACACCTTTCTTATAGGCCCCATTTTAGCATTGAAAAGATGCAGTAAGGTCACCCTAGAGTTTGTCTTCTCCAGACTGAACAACCCAAAGTCTCTCAGATGGTCTTCACAGGAGTCATGCTCCAGTCCTCCAAGCACCTTCATGGCCTCCTCTGAATCTGCTTCATCAGGTCCTCATCCTTCTAATGTTGAGGCCCCAGAGCTGGATGCAGCACTGTAGCTAGGGCCTCTAGAGAGCAGTATAGATGGGGCCAAAATCACTTCCCTCAACCTGCTTCTGGTCATGCTTCTTCTGATGCAGCCCATGCTATAATTGGATTTCTGGGCTGCAAGTGCACATTGCTGGCTCATGTTAATTTTTTTATCCACCAGTATTCCCAAGTCCTTCTTGATAGGACTTCTCTGAATTTATTAATCCTTTGTACTGGTAATTGCCCTGACCCTGGTGTGACACCTTGACACCTTGCACTTGACCTTGTTGACCTTCATGTGATTTCCATTGGATGACTCCTCAAGCTTGTCAAGGACCCTTTTTACAGCATCCTCTCCCTTTAGCATATCAATTGTACCACTTAGCTTGGCGTCATGTTTCACTACTTCATAATCACACTGTCTAGGTCATTGTTAAAAATACTGAACAGTACTGGTCCCAGTATGGGCCTCTGCAAAGTATCACTTGATAATGATCTTGGTTTGGACATTGAACCATTGACTGCAACTCTTCGTATGTGACCATTCAGTTGATTCTTATCCATCAAATAGCCCATCCATCAAATCCGTATATCTCCAATTTAGAGACAAAGATGTTGTGTGGGACTGTCAAAGACCTTACCAAGATCAAGATAGATGATATCAGTTTCTCTTCCCTTATTCAGCAGCACAGTCACTCCATCACTTCACTGAAGAAGGCCAGCAGATTATTTAGTGGTGATTTGCCCATTCTTGAAGTCATGTTGACTGTAATCACCTTTCTGCCATTCATACGCCTTGACTTAGCTTCCAGAAGGATCATTTTCATTATCTTACCAGGCACAGAGGCAAGGCTGAATGGTTGGTAGTTACCATGGTCCTCCTTTTTATTATTTTTTAAAATTGGTATGATATTTCCCTTTTTCTAGTCACCGGGTACTTTGTCTGACTACCGTGACTTTCCAAATACAGTAGAGAGTAGCTTATCAAATACATCTGCCAGTTATCTTAGGACCATGGGGTATATCTCATTGATTCCCATGGACTTGTGTATGCACAGTTGAAAATAATACAGCTGAAAGTATTTTGACTTGCTGGCTAAAAGAGGAGCTGAAGAAAGGAATGAAATAATTGGTAAAACTGTACAGGGAAAGTCCCAAGTAATCACAGCAGTTTTCATGCTGAGTTTATTGTTGCTGTCAGCATGTTTTTAATGTCTTTGTCTGGGTACTATTTTTACGATTTGAGTAGTACTAGACAAAAATGTATCTAGATTGGCCAGGTGTCTTCAAATGTTGAGGGGTCACTGGTCTCAGAGGAGATACAGGTATAGCATGAATCACCAGTTTTCACAGACAGGTTGCTGACAAGAATTTTTGTAGCAGTCTGTGTATAGTTATAAAAAAATGCCTGATTTATGCACACCTTTCTTAGATTCTATAGACAAATTGTCAAACTATATGTGTAAAAGTTCTGATTACAAGGGGATCACGTATTTACACCTGTAGAGGTTCATTATTTGGGTTTATTTGGCTGTATTTCAAAAAGATTTCTCTCCACTAAGAGATTTTTGTTCTCCTTCATTTTGATTATACACTTATTTTGAATACACTTGTCTTTTTTTCTTTTTTTCTTTTTAAGGACAAAATAGATTATTAGATTTAGTACAATATTAGAATAATTAGATTACCTATCTGTTTTTTACTGACCCTAATAATTTGCTTTTGACTCATAAGGCTTCTAGAAACCTCTTGATTCTTCATTTGAAATCAGTAAAACATAGAAAATATGCTAATTGCCTTGTAAATAGTTTCCCTCATTAATTATCCTTTGCTTTCAAACACTCTGCAGGTTTGAAACAATTTTTCAAGAACTGACTAAATTTAAACATATTTTTAAAAAGAAGGTGCTTATATCACTGATCAGATTTCTAGTTGAGATTTGTTAACATATTAAGCTAATAACTGTTATCAGTGGAATGAAGAGGAGTGCCTGGCCAAGGAATATCCATCAGTGTACTCTCTATTGTAAATTCAAACAATTCTTTTGTTTAATGAAAATGCTGGCTACATCAAAAAAGGCCTACACCTATGTTTTCATGGAAGCATAGATTACTTCCACTGCTACACAATTACATATCATATTTCTCAATCTAACAATAGATTTCCTTTAAATAGTTTTCTCAACTAAAATTGCAGTACGAAAAATAAAATTCTGGGTTTTTTGACACACATGGGCCTTCATAAAGTATAATGCAAAATCAAGTAGTTGTTATACAAATTTAAAGTAAGAGATTAAATTTCTTTTTTCTTTTTTTTTTTTTTTCCTTATAAAACGACTACAGCAATTTCCTCAGTGAAAATTTCTGGAGTTTTATTTTTAAGTACTGTAATAAATGCAATTGAACTTTGGAAGTTCATTCCTTCTTCATTCATGCTGTTACCATGGAAATGTAGATTTTATGCTTAAGTGAATTAGCTCAGTTCATAAATTATAGGTCATAAATTATAAAAGTAAAATGTTAATTCATAGTTGGGGAGTGATGACAGTCATGAAAAGATGGACATGAATTTCCCCAAGTTTAATTTCCCCCCAAGTTTTTGAAACAATTGTGGTAAATTACTTCTTGTGAGAAAAACGAGCATAGTCTTGTATTCATTTAAGCTTTTCAGCTTGTGTTGAGCTAGAGGCGTTTAGTCTGGAGAAAAGAAGGGTGAGAGAGGACCTTATTGGTCTCTACAACTACCTGAAAGGAGGTTGTAGACAAGTGACAAGACCAAAGGAAATGGCCTCAAGTTGCACCATGGGCAGTTTAGGTTGGATATGAGGGAAAATTTCTTCACTTAAGCAGTTGTTAAGCATTGGAATATGCTGTCCGGGGAAGTGATGGAATCACATCCCTGGGTGTTCAAAAAGCATGTGGATATGGCACTTAAGAACATGGTTTAGTGGTGGACATGGTGGTGGTGCTACATTGATGGTTGGACTTGATGAACTTAGAGGTCTTTTCGAACTGTAACAATTCTACGATTTTACAATTTCCATATTAAGAATGAATGACCACCTAAAGCAAAGACTGTATTCCCTCATGAGAGTCTTTGAAGAACAGGTTAGATAACCCTTTTCCAAGAACAGCCTATGTATGGTTAATCTCCTCTCAGCAAGAAAAACAGCCTAGATAATCCTCTAGGGTTCCAGATTGCCATGGCCTTTAATATGACTGTGATTGGAAATATCTTTTCTAAGGAGTAATCATGAGAATTGAGGTCAAGAAGAAAGGCAGCTGTCCTCTCAATAGTCACCAAATGAAACACACATTGTGGAGACATGTTGGTAATCACTTTCACTGAAATCCAGGAAATTCAACTGGGGATCAGATTAGAGCCAAAAAAAACGTCTTTGCAGCCTGGGTCTCTCAACTGAGGCATTAAAGGGGTTATGTTTTCTCCATCAGTTGGATAGGTTGAGGTATAAAATAAACTTGATCCATGGATTACAGGTAGAGGAGAGGAAAAATGAGGTTTTGAGTAACTCAAGGTGAAGCTCAATCTAATTCCTTTTTTTTCTGTGCCTCTGTTCCTTTTTTAGTAGTATGTTGTTTTTATGTCATCACAAACAATGAGGAAGTCTTTCCTGAGAAATTCACACTCGTAGAGAAGACTCACATGATCAGGCTGTTGTTCACTATTTCATTTGGCCTTTATTTATGTTTTAAATTTGCTTCTGGTTTTATGGCTGTTTTGAAATACTAACTTCAAAGCCTGGTTTATAAAATATGTTTAAATTTTAATATTGAGAAGGAATTATTTTCTAAGTAAATTACATGGTTTTGTTATAGACTTGATCAAAACCTTCCTCAGTGCAAACACATAGGACATAAAGCAGAGAGCTGGGACTTTAAGCAGAAAAGTGTTAAATGCTCAAAAATCAGACAAATGTATTGACAAGATTGTGCAGGGAAAAGGGAACAGAAAGTTTTCAGAAAAAAACCCGTGGCTTAAGTTAGATCAGCCCAGGGCAAGGTCTTTGGTGTTTACTGGCCTGGAATTGAGGAAGAATATTTGACACAGCAATTTATGCATCAGAATGCCAGGATGCCAGAGAGCTGTTTACAATACTGGAGATGAGAATTTGTTAATAATCTATTCAGCCCTTTTCTTTCTTTTTCTGTAAATCTTAAGGTTTTCTGAGTTCAAGATGCTGGTATAGTTCTTCTGTCATGTTTTACTAGGCTTTGCTGTAGTGGACAGCCTAAGAAAGGCTTCTTCCCAATAGTGGCTTTGTTCCACACTCTTCTTTCTGCAGTTGTTCCCAGATACCCCCTAGATTCAATCCACTCTTTGTAGTCAACATTTGCCATTTAGAAACTGTAGATTACAGCACCCCAGAGCTGCAGTTCATATCTACACTTCCTTCAATATTCCACCCCACAACACAGGTATCTTCAGTGTAATGAATTTCTTGTAGCTGTGGAAAATAACATTTTTTTATGACACTTTAAAGTCTTTAAAAATGGGGAAAAGAGTAAAATCATTCCAGTTTAGAGCTCCTGTGCTGAAATTATAGTCATCTAGGCAATGTAGGGCTAGTGTGCTATCTAGATTGTATCATTGCAGTGTGCAAAGACAGGGAGTGACGGAGCATGACTGTAGCCATAGTGCCATGATTGCACAAGCCAGTACCTCCAGCATCACTGGGAAAAGAGGGGGAATTACACCCCTGGCTACTGGAAGTCAGTGGTGTGGATTGTCAGTGTTGATACTAATAAGTGTTGCATAGCCAGACCTGACAAATAGCTGTGCAAACCTCCACCATTATGCCCAACTTTCTGCAGACATCTGCTCTCCCCTCTTTTGGTGAACAGGAGTGTAATTTCTCCCTCTATCACTCAGAGTGCAAAGCATCCTCTTCTTCAAACCTTACCGCCTCTATTTTCTCTTTTCTAGCTAATCTTGGCTTTGTGATCATCAGTGGATGATCACAAAATCTGTCTCATTGCAGCAAGTCTTTTTAAGACCAGCTTATAATATTTACTCACAAATGTGCTGCTCAAGTAAAGTGGGGCACATTGCACTGTCATAGAGCAAACACTGGAGAGTTTTGCTTTCTTTACTGCATTTTCAGTCTATTGCTTTTATTGTTACTCTCCTTTAAAACACCACCCTTTTCACCATGCCTGGAAAAAACAAAAAAAACCCACCAAAACAAACCCCCCCAAATACCCAAACTTGAAAATGCTTGGACAGCTGAGGATGAAAATATTATTCTGCAGTATGGTTTCTGTGTTCCCCCCAGAGAAGTGTGGTTGCCCCATCTCTGGCAGTGTTTAGGGCCAGGTCAGGTAGGGTTCTGGGCAACCTGTTCTAGTGGGTTGCATCTGTGTTCTGGCACAGGGCTTGGAACTAGGTGATCTTTAAGATTCCTTCCAGCTCAAACCATTCAGTGATTCTGTGGTACTGTCTCCGTTGTGTTAGTCTAGTGCATTGGCACAGCGCGGTCATTGACACAGCTTCAGGATACAACGGCAACAGGGCACGTTCACTACTAGTACTACTATTACTACTATTAGCTCCTGTTGCTCTTTGGGGAATATGCTGCAAAGGGCTGTCCCCTCCTTGCTCTTCTGAAGCAGGCTGGCCTTCGGCCCTCCTGAGATCAAAGTCTTCCAGAGTAGCGTGTTCCCTCTGCTCTCTTTGAACCACTGCAGACAACCAGTGTTTCCTTCCAAGTGCTCCCTTTAGCCCTTCTAAAGGCAGAGGAGCACAAAGTAACAATGAAACTTCACAGCTCAAGGTAGTGGCTCCAGTTTCTGTCATCTAAGAATATTCAGGTCATAAGTTGTGTGTCGTTTTAGAGGGTCAGTAGTATGGCTGCTTTGGACTACTGTCTCTCTATTGGTTTTATATTTAACCTATTTTTATTATTTTTTTTTTTTTTTATGGAGTAGCTTCTTTTGTCTCTGGGGTTTTTCCCTATGGTTTCCTGTTTAACGAGGCCCTGAGCACTTCAAATGTTCTGCCGGTTTTGGTACATCTGGCATACTTGAACAAGGCTTTTCCCCCCCTCATTGATATCGACTCTATGTCCTTAATGGTAAATATCACCAATATGTGATGCTTTTGAGTAATTGTTGGTCATCATAAAATATTGTATGTCCTTGATGAAAGTGCTTTCTTTAACAATTAGGCTGCTGCAATCAGAAATGTGTTGGCAGAGGTGAACAAGCCCTGCAGGGATCTGCTTGTGTAGGTTACCTGAATTAGGCCCTGATAAAGGTGTAGGTCCATCTCCTACCAAAGTAGTACCTTGTTGGCTGGTACAGAGGTCTCAATTTTCCAGCAGATTTTCACATGCCCCACAGTTATTATAGGAGGCAACTGCCACATGGATGGGGGTCTGTCTTTCCTTTTCTTTCTTGTTTCTTTCTTTTTCATAATGCTTACAGTATTATGAGGGTCAGACTGTAATTTCCTTGGTGACTTTCCCTCCTAGATGCTAAGGTGTCATGGGAGTTTTTTTCTGAGTGAAGATTTTGGGGCTGTGTTACTTCCTGTTTTCTTTAATGTCTGAAGTTTTTTATCCAGGTGATTGCTCAGGAATTGTATTGTTACGCAGTCCTGCCACCTTGTAGTGAGATTTTTCCCCTTGTTGGTTTTGCTTGCCTAAATCTGAAACCATTAAATTTTTAGGATTGGGAAGAAGCAAGTTGTTTCAAAGACTTTGCTGATTGAAACCTTGTTCAATTCCTTTGGCAGAAAGGAAGCTTGAATTTGATTCTCATATCAACTAAATGCTTGCCTGAGCCTGTCCTCACTTTTCAGGAGTGTGCATCTTTTCATCTTTGCTTTTTGAATTGCATTTCTCTGGTGTATCAGAACTCCCCAAGATCTGTGATATTTTTTCAATGACTGACTCTTAATTTTAATTGTTAATGTACTGTACTGCAAAATAAACCGTGATTCCTTTCACTTTCTAGTCACTAGAAGAGTGACAGAAAAATGCATCAATTAATTCTGTCATGCTTTTACTGAGCAACACGTTACTATGTTTTAGCTTATTTGATGGATATTGCTGCAGCCCAAGTCTGAACCATTATAAGTTTGGGATATTCCAGCTTTATGAATGATGGCATCTAAAACCCAGTTTAATTACTAACAAAAATGGCAGGATTAGATTTAAAAACAGGGTTCATCTCTTCTGTTGTGGAAGTCATTTTTTGTGCCAAAGAAGGTTGTGATTACTAATTACTTAATTTGTATGACAGATGGAGCTGGGGGATCAAATTAAGTAGCTGTCTTAGGCTACGTTGTAGAGCAATATCTAGCTTTAAACACGACTGCCTTTTTCGTTCCTAAAAAAAGGCACAAACAATGACAGACTAAAAATAGCTGTTCTCTTGGAGTTGACGACAGTTTCTGAGAGCTTGTCTTTAGGAAGATGTTGGAAAAAACCTTGCCATCTTTTCCCCTCCCCCTTATTCATCTTTAAATGCACGCCCTTCTGTTTAAGCTTTTTCACCCCATTGCCCACAGAAAGATACCCACTGACTTGGATAGGACTTCAGTGTTTCTGCAGATTTCCAAGGGGGTTTATGTAAAGCATTTAAAGAAAATCTAAAAGTCACTGCAGATATTTCTATTAAGTTATGCTTATCCTACACAAATTGCTCTGTGTGATAGAGAAGGAGGTAGTAAAGCCTCTTCCACTCTTTACCTCCCACAGTATCTGCTGCAGTGGGGGAAAAAAAGAAAAGGGGAAAAAAAAGGCTCCTTTCTGATTTTATTCCTGAAGATTGCTTTGTAATTCAGTACTAATATCAGTGGTTTCAGTGCTATAAACAAAGAGTTGAGTCTTTGACTTTGTGTCCCTGCAGCCCAGTAAACAATCAGTTAATTCGCACCATCCCAGCGGTTGACAGGAGTGAGAGAAGTGGTTTGATTTTATTTTTGTGCTTGTGAATAAAAGCTTTGCCTTCTGGCTAGGTTCTGAGTTCCCTCCTTCTGGAAGATATTTGAGCATTTTGAATTCAGAATATGTAGTTACAAATATGAGGGCACAGACTTCTTCCAGGATTTTTTTACTTTCATTTTATTTTTTCTCTGTGTTTCTAAACCCAGCAACCAAGAGAACAGTTTGAAAGCGATGTCCAGTGCCTGAGCTGGGAGTACAATGCAATTCAGGGTCTTTAGAACTAGTCCGCTGCATTTTTATTAAATGAGAGTGAAGGAGTAGGTGGGACTTTTTATTTAAAAATAGATTAGCACAGGGGACTGAACTTGCATTTGAGGAAACGTTAATAAGCCAGCCAGCCATTGTCCTTAATCAGAGACTGTATTTGTAAGTAGAACATGTTGAATCTGTCATGATTGATGACGTTGTCTTTGTTAAAAGGGATGCTGCATCTTTAACAAGAGCAGACAGAAGCAATGCAGAATCTACAGTAAATTTGAGACTTGGAAGAGAAACCTTTCTTCATTTTTCTGTGTATAACGTTTGTAAAATATTGAATAGGAAAACATCAAAGCCAGGGGGAAATATAAGTAACTCGCTGCTTACGTTTTAATTCCTCACCTTTCCCCTCTGGGTGAGTTCCCCCTCCTTTTTCCCCCCTGAATTTAAAATGCTGGAAGGAAAAGCAACTGAGGTCCAAGTTTCAGATGCTGAATTCTCTGCTAATTGAAATTACTGGGCATATTTCTATATATAGTCGCTGAAGAGATATGTAGCTTTCACTCAGTTGCCTTCAAGACATGTCTTTTTGTAGTCAGAAAAACAGAGATCAATGCATTTTCAAACTGACAGAGGGAACGGATGCTCCTTAGTAGCACATGCTCGGGATCGTGTGTGTACCGTTTGTGCAGAGCAGAGACGCTGAATACTGGTCCATATGCTCCTTGTTTACTGCAATGTTTTTTGCATGTTACTGTGCACTCCGGACTAATGTGAAGGTAAGAGGGGATGAGACAACAATTTGGCAGGAATGTACATGTAAAACCAGCTGCAGAAAATGTCTACCTTGTGTTGCTGAGTACTTTGGAATTGCTGGCTGAACAGGCATATTATTACAGGTGGTTGTAGGGGCTTTGTTTTATCGTTCTCTGGGTGGCTAAAGCATAGAAGCATGTTTGAATTTTGCAGTTTAGCGACCTTCAGTTTTTAACTGCTTGCAGTTCAGGTTCTGGGCTTGTGTGATCTGATAAACATGTTTTGCTACTGTCCAGGTAGGCCAGAAACAAGATGCCAAAGGCTGTTTGTGCAAGGCTACACAGCTTTATATAGGATAGAATTCCTATACTCGAGTCCCCCATGCATCCTCCCAGGGATGCTGCTTGCATGCTTTCTTGTTGATTACTTGTCTGAAAAGCCGGGGTCTTGCTACTGTTATCCGGGTCGTTGTTTTGTGCTGATTTGTTTCTAACTTGAACCAAAATGCATAAAAACAAATTCTAAGCAATGTCCTATGAAGTAAACAAAGGGTTATTACTGCAAAGTGCTACAGAAAAATGCCAGCTGGCTGCATGGGTCTCACAGAAACTATTAACCAGCATTTGTCACTTATGTCAACATTTGCTTGCTCTGTTAATTAGTGTCAGAACTTCAATATAAGTTGCTGGATATATTACCTTCTCTGCAAGTAGGACAATATTAGCAGACAGGTTCACTGGCATTGAATGAGCTCTGAGCCAAGCTGTGGGCCAGCTGTGGGAATCCAGTTGCATAATTTAAATGAATTACAGTCCTTAGCCAACATATTGGGGAGGTACTTTTGGTGTTCTGGCTTTTTCAAGTTCAAATGAGTGTGTCTGTCTGGGAAGGAAAACACCGGCAAATGATGGATAATCATAGTTAAAACAGTTTTATGTGGAGAAATAATTGTAAAGGACATTTTGCTTTCAAACTGCTTTAAATGTGCATCTGAATTAAAGTGAGTTTTCTCATATTTGCACGTGGTTTAATGGTAATGAACTTCAAATTTATTTATTAGGTCAGAGTATTTTTTGCCATTTGATTAAAAAAGTATTTTGCATTAAAAGTTCACATTCTAAGAGCCGGTTCCTATGTATATGCTCAAAGTCTGTACTGCTGATTGCTGTACGGAATTGCTAAGCTTTCACATTTTATTACTTTCTAATTAACTTTTGCAATTCTGATCCACTTCTGAGGAGGAATTCTTTCAATCTGTAGATAAAAAGCCAAAAAATACAAGTTAAAACTTTATTGCCACTCTGTCTTCCTAAAATGCATGCATTATCCTTTCCTTATGCTTTCCTATAATGTTTTTGGAAGGTTAGTAAATTATGCCCATTTTATATTCCCTGTGTCCTCTGCAGTAAATTGTCAATACAGAAGTGCTTTGATACCAAGCATTCTTTTTTGCTCATTTTGTCCCCCAGCCCGCAGTACTGTACTGAAGGACTTCTGCTAAAGTGGGGCTGTTGTTGAGATATGATTTCTCAGTTTAAATAAGAATGGGTACAGGGGAAATTTCAATTACTATTTTTACTGTAATTTCCACAAGATATGTTGTCAATAAGTACTTCAACAATTGTTAGGAGTCTCATGGGTTTAACTTTTGAAATGTCTTTGTTCCCATTTATAGACACAGGAAAAAGTGAGAGGTTTGTATTAGTCTAAGTCTGGCGATTGTTTGGATGAGATAGATTTAATTTTGTGGAACTTCTTCAACTGTTAAATATTTCTGTAATAATTCTGTGATATACGGTATCTGTCATTTACATGATATTGTTCTAAGGATGTTACCTCCAGTTCTAATTTCAGCAAGCTCATACACTTTCAATGTATACTTTGATCATCTACTTTCCAAGCTCTGCATTAGGCTACAATAATGTAAGAAAGCAGCACAAACTTTGCTAATCCCCCCAGGAACTGCTAAAGTACAGCAGCACCACTTGCAGCTTCAGTAATTCCCATTTTCTTTTTCTGATGTTGAAATTTTCTTAATAAACAGGAGTATATTGAAAGGTTCTCCCTATGCCTGGTCAGTGTACAATATGTTACATAGTGTTTCTGAAGAACTCTGTTGCTTTTAACTTGGTTGGCACAAACATAAGCCACAGCTTTATGGGTGGCCAAAATAAATTAAATACATGATAAAACATCTGGTTTTAGTTTGCATTTTCCCCCTTTATGGGTGAAAAAAATCTTAGTGGTTCTCAAATATTTTAGTCTTTAAGTCATAAGATAGAATAAAACTATAAGTACAGGCTGTAATGGGAAATAGATTTGCTTGCCCTGGAAAATGAAAAATAAAAGCAGTTGGGTCTGTTTCTAATGGCAGATGCACTTTATGGCTTTAGAAAAAGTAGATTTTTCAAGTTCAGGGTAGGACTCTCACTTCTTGATTGCCAGTCTGTCTGAGACTGCCCATGTGAACTTAGTTGGCATGTGCAGACTTATCAAAAGCAAAAGAGATCTACACCATGCATTCTTAATCAAAGCCTATTTTTACAACTGACTAAAGAATAGTACTGGCCTTGAACATGTACCTGCCTATGTGGATTCTCATTTGTTCCTGCTTGAGCAGAAACAACAACAGCAGTTAAGACAGGCAAAAAGATGTCTGAGAAGTTATGAGCAAAGTATCTTTCTCTGGACCTACATTTTGAATTAAAAAAAAAAAAAAGGTAAAAAGTAACTATTGCTTACAATTGCCTATTTACTAGATGCAGCGTTATTAAAATTCTATATTTTTGCCTGATCTCTTACTTTCTTGTGTATGCACAATTTTGTACTTCAGTGGAAGAGACCACAGAATGAACACACAAGTCAGGGAATTAAAATCTAAAAGCACTGCCTCCAAAATCAGAAGTACTCTTGTGGAAATGTGCAGTATGCCTGAAAAAGTGAAGTCCTGCTGCATGCAATAGTTATATATACTGTTGTATTTTCAGCATGAGTAAGTCTCAGGAGCATAGGCTAACTATGGCAGAGGGCTGCCTAGTGTCAAATGTTTGTTGTTTTAATTGTGTCCACTGTGTATTGAAAATACTTTATCTGTTTATGTGCAAGAGATATTTTAGAGGTTGTCATTAAAAACTTTCTGTTCTTGGTTTAGTCAAGTACTTTTAATTCACTCACTATTAACAATATTTCTTATAAAACTATGTGAAACATTGCAAATATTTAGGTTCTATAGCCTGAGTTAATCTTTAAAAACTTTTATGGATTGGCTCTGCCTTTTCTTATAACTTTTGGGGAGTTTTTACTTCCCCTTATCTTGATGAACTCTGTGTGTAGTTCTGACAGACTTTACAATGAATCTGGGCTTCTATTCCTGTTTGACAGTTGGAGGGTCTTACTGGGGTCATATCTGGTTCTTACGGGAATCTGGGAAGCAGAGATGATGTCTGCCATTTGTACTCTAGCATGGCACTAGATGTGAGTGCTGGGCTCTCTCACCTTGAAACATCTCCTTCTCAGCAACAGCCAGCACTGGCTTTGGGGTCATCAGAGCTTCATGTAAAGAATGTTATGAATTCAGATCCAGACCTTTTGAAGTGCCAGAGGCTTCCCAGGAGGTTCAGAGTTACTTCAGCAGGAGTTTAGGGCTTTCTTCATATTAATGGGTACACCTGACACCTCACAGAAGTGAGCTCCTGTCTGAACACTGGGTTAATAACAAGCTTTTTATTTTTTGTTATGACTGCTGAATTTGGGTCACTGTAGTGGTTAAAGAATTTTCCTACACATCACAGAATCACAGAATATTCTGATTTGGAAGGGGCTCACAAGGATCATTGAGTCCACCTCCCAAGTGAATGGCCCATACGGAGATCAAACTCACAATCTGGGTGTTACGAACACTATGCTCTGACCAACTGAGCTAATATATATTCCCTTGTGTCTCTTGTGCTTCAGCTAAAAGATTATGCTTGTGTCAAACAGTAACTATTGAGTGATCTATGGCTGAAGTTTTGACTCTCTCATTGTTACTCTTTGAGGATCTCAGATGATGCAGAGAACATGTTGTGGTAGGGATGAAGCATGGCCAGGGCCTGTGGAGGGTGTTGGGAGCTGGAATCCTTTCATCACCTTTGCTTTCTGTATTCATACTCTTTTCCCACATGCATTTCAAAAATATAAATAATTATTTTAAACTAGAAGATTCCAAATGCAACTTAAATTAAGAATTAACAGTAAAGGCAGAGGAATCATAATAACAAGCAGCAAAATGTTTCATTGCTCAAAGCTGTAAAACATCGCAATTGCAACTGAGCTTCTGACTTCTGTCTACATTTTCACATACAGCTGTAATTCTTCATTTCTGCCAGTATAATTGCATAATTAAGCCATTTATATCACATATCTTGCCACCTGTACAAAGAGTTGTTTTGCTCTTCAAAAGCAAAATAGCTTATGGATCTTTCAGACTTGGGCCTGTATCGCCAAAATATGTCCTGCTGTAGTCTTATGGTATTCTTTGCAAATAGGGGATGAAACCAAAAAGGACTTGGACTTCCAGCTCTCACAGACTTCCAAACATGATCCTTGATGTCTTATGCATATTTTCTTCCTTTAAAATGTTCAATCATGCACCATCATCTAGCACTTCTCTACTAAGTGAGGAACAGTTCAAAAGCCACACGAATGGCTTTGATGTAGCATTTTAAAAGAAGTAAGCAGGAAAGATTGGGTTTTCACTTTTCCTAATGTAATTAAGAATAGACTCATGGGCAATTTTTATTTGAGTTTACTCTGTTTTTGTAGTTCTGATTATGTCTGGCAGTCTGACTTACTTTATTCACAACTGCATAGACATAACTACAAGTGGCAGGTCAAAGCATGGTTCCTCTGCTACCTTAGGATAGCAAGGCAAAATGTAGGTTAATACTAGAAAGCAAACAAAGCTGTGTGGAATTTCTTCTCTGAGAGGTTTCAGGACAAGCAAAAGGATAATACTATACACGTTGTGAATACCTAGTTGCATTTCTGTAATATATCTTGTCATGTGTTTATAAAATGTTTGCTAGGCTATAAAACAAGCAAGACCTTGAACTTTCTAAGGGATTTGTTTAACACCTGCAACATCTAGCCTCAAGAGCCAAAACCAGCTGAGCTGTTTGTATTGCTGTATTCCTTTTGCTAAATAAAGATGGAATTTTAGGGGAGGCATAATTCATTGCAAAAAAGGGGGTTAGTGATCTCTTGGACCAACTTTTATGGAGAAATGTCTCTCAAAAGTACATGACATAACACTACAGCATTTCTTTTTTTTGGTAGCTTGCTGTACTGCCTATGCTTATGCTTCACAGAAAGTTAAAATTCTCATTTATGGCCCACTTTTTGCAATCACACCAGTGATGCTAATAGGAGTTCATCAGGAAATCTGAATCTAGTCCCATACTGTTCAAACAATAGTTCTGTCTGAGTAAGAAGTACATTATTTGAATTTTGAAGATTGATTTTTCCACATTTGGAATCAAACTTGGGCAGATTTGTAAGCATTTATAATACTTAAGTACATACTTTACCACTCCACCCAGCTGCAAGTGCTGATTTACAATACATGGCCATAATAAGTTATGAATGAAAGAGGTAATTAGAATAGATTAATATCACAGCAGCAGCTCTGGTTTTCTAGATACAATAAGACTGGGGCTATATTTAACCCACAGACTAAAATAATGTTCCCTTAAAGACCATTATAAATGTGTGAATAGATACAGAGATGCTAAAATGACAAGCACAGTGTAAGGAATTAAATCCACTACTAAGATTTCTTTAAGAACACTAAGCAAATATGAATATCATGCTATGGGGATAAGGGGCACTTATCTAAAGTTAGAAGAGTTAGTCACAAAAATACTGGCTGGAAGGTACAGAAGCTGGGCTCTCATTTCTTCATTCAGAAATTTCTGGATAGATGCTACTACCAAGGCAAATATTTCAGTTCTATTTTGTGTCTCCTTTTTCAATGTGGGCTCATTAGAGATTATCTGATTAGCTATTCTTATCAGAGATATACAATTGGCCTTTTTGTTAGAGGTGAATTAAAAAGATCTAGGACTGCAAAAGTGTTTAAATTTGTTGGGCTTTAAATATGTGCAAGTAACTAGACTATAATATCATGTCTATATGCAACAATTTTATGTTTACATAAAAATGATGAAAAGTTACATCCTCTACCATTAAATCACTGCTGACAGTCTTGCCCTATGTGCTTAAGATGTTTGTGTGATTTTTATGAGATTGCATAGAAATTAGATCAACAATCCAGATCACAATGCTGCCTATAGAATGAAATGAACCCAGGCAAAAGTAAGGTGGTTTTGATTTTTTGTTTGTTTGTTTGGGGTTTTTTGTTGTTGTTGTTTTAGGGAAACTCAGTGATTTCTGTCACCTGGATGAGGAGAAGTGCGGGAGACCATTAATCAGTGATGGATGGAGTTGATAATAGGCTGCCAGAATGAAAGGCTGCCCAGAGATCTCTCATGGCTATCTTCTATCTACATTCACTTCTAACTTCATCTGTTTCTCCTGTCCCAATTGTTCATGCTAAGTTTGATAGTGTGTCGTTGAGTGGCAGGTTGTGTTTCCCAGGGCTAGCCTTCACAAGTGTGCCCTCTCTTACTGCTATGGCTACTGGTTGTATATATATATTCTGGACATGCTGAGGTGTTTTGTTCCCATGTTTTTGGCATGGGATGAATGTATGAAATGCTTGTGCCTGTTTTTAGAGGGGGAAGTCCCCACTCATTTCTTTCTATGTTATGCTTACAGACAGAGACAAAGTAAGTGTCTTTTGGAAGTAAAGATGCAAAAGACGATTCCAAAAGAAAACTGGTAATTTTTTTTTTTCTACTGTGGACTCACACCAAAGAAATGAACACTGGATCACATTCAGTGCAAGCAGGCTGCATTCCACCTGTGTTTGCATGCCAAAATAATGTATAGCTACAGATTAATGGCTAATACAGAAGTTACAAAATGAAAAAAAAACCCTATTATTAAAGGCATAGCCATCACTGTTTTCTCAGAGAAGGATGAAGAGGTGGCTGATTTTTCCCTTTGCATCTCCAGACAGATCTAAGTGTTTGAAATAGTATAAATTCTCCTGATAACTGAGTAGCTTCCAGACTTCTTCTGGAAAGACAAGTAAAACCAAATCTGAATCTCATAAAACAAAAGTTTCTTTGAGTCTTACTTTCACCAAAGAAGCAAACCTCTCAAATTTCAAACAGGAACCTCTGCAGAGAAGTAATTAGAAAGGCTTTCCTGCCTTTGATAGCACAGAGGATCATTAAAATCTTTGGAAAGGAAGATTGAGTGGAGATGTAAAACTCAGAAAAGCATTCTCATCCAAGTTGCAGGACAGATGAAGACAAATACATAGATACTTCACACATATTTGCAGATATTTTGGACAGGATTTTCAGCCTGCTCCAGATATGTTTTCAAAACTTCAGTTTTCATTTACAAACAAAAATAAGTGGCCAAGTTTTCAAGTTGAGCAGAACAATCACAATCAATCTAGTCTGTCATCACAGACTGTAGAACTACCATGAACTGTTGGAGGAAGGATCCATCTCTTGACATCTGCCCTACCTTTTACAAAAACATTCTGTTTCTGTTGAATAATTTCTGATGAGCAGAACCTCTCACACCTTTACAAATGTATTATTCCAGGGGTTAATTAGTCTGTTGGATGTGTGTGCCATATTTCTAGTCTGAATTAATCTTGTCTCAGCTTCCAACTTTTGAGTGCCTTTCAGTTTTTTACCTCTTCTTAATCTGCAAAGGGTTATGCCCCCATCAGTAGCTCTAGGCTACAGCAAAGGCATTATCTAATCATCTCTTTGATTAAGTAAATACACTGAGCTCCTGGCATCTCTTACTGCAAGGCATGGTTGCCAGAAGTCTCATCCCTCTCATGACCAGCCTTTGAGCTCTCCCTGGTTTTACAGCAGGAATCCTGAGCTGTGCCTGCTACAGCTGCATGGAGCTTCAGAGCAGTTGCAGCCCTGTGCAGAATTAATAAATGTCCTGGTTCCCACTAAAGATCCTGTGTGTATGTCCAGGGTTGTGCTGGCCCCTCAGCCACATGGCTGCACTGGGTGTTGATATTCTACCCCATAGCTAGCAGGATTGCTGTCTGCTTTCCAGTGGACCTCTTTGGAAAGTGCTTGTAAGGAACCATTGCTTTATTGCCAGAGTTAGGACTTCATTGCTGTCTGTGTTAAAAATTACATTGATCTGTATCAGAGACCTGTCTTCTGCACCGGTTACCACAATACCTTATTTCTGTCATTGTTAAATCTGGACAGTAGTAAGTGACTGAATTTCCTCCCAGATTGCTCAATATTTGAAAAGCATAGAGCCAGGATAAGTCCCTGAGGATCCCACTGAACAAAGCTGGTCAACTGTCCCATTTGTAGTTACAGCCTTAATACTGTCAGTTAGACACTTTTTAATCCATCTAATTTTGATATTTTTAATTAACAAAATGCCATTCTGTACTGGGTTAAATCCTTTACAGAAGTCTAAGCATATTATATCAATACATTTTACCATTGACTTAATCTGAATAAAGATATGATGATATTTACCTTGGCAGAATCTGTTGTCCATTGACCTTGCATTATGTGTATTTCTTCTCTTCAGAAATTAATATCTATTTTACCAGCAACTCCATGCTAAGTGCCTGGCTGATAAGCCATAACTAGCACAATAGAAATAGCTAGGAAATAATCCCTTTAACCCTAGTCCTTGTTTAACTTCCTATTTCAAAATCTATCTCTAGCTGAGCACTAGGAAAAAGCCAGGAACTCTTGAAGGGTTGGATGTCTCACAAAATAGAGATCTCCCAGCTAAAATGGAAAAGTGAATTAATTGTGAGCAAAACAAAGCTTGTGTGGAAGAGATGGTTTCTTTTATTGCACCATCTCCAGTGGCTGAAAAACAATGGATGTGCTTCTAGGTACTCAGTGCCCTTTGGTGTCACTTATACACTTAGATTATTATGATGACAGCTAGCAACTGACTGACTAGACATTATATGAAACATGATTTTATTCGAAATTATATCATACTGAATAGCTCTTTTAGAAAAGGGAAATGTTAAGACTTTGAAAGATGATTTTGTTTCTATTGGATGACCTGTAAAGCCAAGAACCTAAATTCTTGCTGCAAAAGTGTTGGAGTATTGATCAGTGCTATCATATACTCTTTGTACTGTGTGCTTTGGAGATGTTATTAATTTCTTATGAAAACCTACTTTTGTTGTGAATCACATCATACATTCATATATCTCTTGTAGTGTTTGAGCTGTTAAAAATGGTAACACAGAGGCCATGTGCTGATTCCTAGCCACATGTGTAGGCAAAATGCCTTTTGCCTCTGAAGCAAGAAATAAATCTAAAGAGCTCAGGTGGCATTCAGTTCACTTAACTTCAGACATAACCAATGTAAACAGCTATATCTAGTGATTTCAGGCTCCCTTTAGTGTCAGTAGAGAGGAATTGTCTCTTCTAAGGCATGATTCATATGACCTAGTTTAAATATCTACATGAGGATGAGATTAATTGTGTCCTGAAAGTGCCAGTTTCTCTCCATTTGCCAGAGGAAGCTTAGGTGACTGGCTGAGATGTAGGTCTCCCTCTTACAGACATTTCCTTCTGGTAAAATTGATCCCACCCTTCCAAGCAGAAAAGACCGAGTTTTCAGTGCTGGTCAGGCACCTTTTTCTCTGCTTTCCTTTTGCAAGTAACAGAAGGAAGACATAAAAATGTGGCAAGGAGGAGCAAGCTGTTGTGAAGGGTCAGCCAAGATGCCCTGGAGATGATGCAAGAGCAAGAGCTTGAGAGACTCTGAGATAATCCAATTTGTTTTCCTTTGTTTTTGTCTTGGTTCTTGCTTCTAAATTACTTAATTAATATAAAAAAAAAAAAAAAAAAAGCACCAAAAAACCAACAGTGAGCAATTGAACTGAGCTGTTTGCAGCATGTTTCCATCTTGCCCAGCTGGTAGATCAGCCCATTATTTAAATGATGTGCAATTGTTATATTTTATTTTCATTGCTTTAAAATTATCAGAGAACAAATTAAGGGCTGCACACTTAGGTCTGGTTCTTTTCTGAGCACTGTGCAGCTTTTTCAGTGTAGGCAGGTGCTGCAAAGACAAAAAAAAGCCAAAAAGAGAGAGCACTTATATTGAGTATTTAAGTTTGAGGCAAGGGGTCTTCATCTGAGCTTGGTCCTTCTCAGCTAGTAAATCTAGATAACTGATAACAAGGAGAAATTGTTTTAAATTAAAAGAAGAGAGATTTATATAAGATGTTAGGAAGAAGTTCTTTGCTCAGAGGGTAGTGAGGCACTGGAACAAGTTGCTCAGAGAAGCTATGGATGCCCCATTCCTGTTCAACAACAGTTTGGAAGGGGCTTTGAGCAACCTGATCTAGTGGAAGGTGTCCCTGGCCATGGCAGGGAGGTTGGAAATAGATGATCTTTAAGGCACTCTTCCAACTCAAACCATTCTATAATTCTATAAGATACCAGTTTAGATCACCCTACATTAGACACCCACAGTTGTCCAGCTGAACAGCTAACTGTATCATAAACCTCAAAAGGGATCCAAAACTATGGGATCATCTCAAGGGTAGACTTGGGTAGAAAGAAGAAGACTGAACAGGAGCCTAGAGGTGTAGCTGTGACTCTGAAAGACCTGAACTGCTGCCATGGATTCACCGAAAAATGACAATATAAGTAATAGAGTCACTAATGCATCTTAAGGGGCTATTTTCTGTGGAATAATTAACAAATATTTGTACAGTACATCCACAGTAATGCATGGTAAATTAGCAAAGAATTTAAGTATCAGGGACTATTTAAGATATTACCAACTTTTCAAAAGTTAGGGGCTTGTTACCAGGGGATTTGTGAAGACCTAATCGCCACTAGCCATCTGACCAAAACAGGTGACTTGATCCTGAGAATTCCTCCATGTAGGTTTAAATGTTGATGTGATCCTTTAACCAGATCAAATGAATATTTATTTCACTTTTTTTTTCTTACTGAAAATGCAATACTTCTCAACCTAAATACAAGCGTAATTTACTTGTAACCTGTAGCGTGTTGCTATGTAAGTGTTTCTAACAGTACTAAACTAAGGGAGAAGGTTTGCTGTCTTCTGTTTTCAGAAAAAGTTATGTATTTAATACAGAAAAATGTTTTAAAGATTTCTTGACAGGCTAATAAATCATGAATGTAAGGATTTGCTGCCATCAGGATATAGTTTCACACAGGATGATGAAACAAAGATGCAAAAAGTTTTTTTTTTTTTTTTAGTCTCTAGTTGGTGTAATATATCAGCTCTAATGGAAAAGGAAAAAAAAACCCAAAAAAACCCAAGAGGTGAGAGAAAAGAGAAAAGAAAAATTTTCCTTAGCAGTCAGGCAGGAAGATAAGTTGTGGGTCTATCTCTAGATGAGCATTCACCTCTGGGTGTCTTCTCCAGTGCATAAGGTGTTCCCTGAATACCTTTTCCAAAGTAATTTCATAGTTTCTTCGGGACCTTCTCAGTCTCCCTCATTGTTTTTAATTGCTGTTATGCCAACAGAGCTGGCAGGAGCACTCCTGGATCACAGCTGATAAGCTTGGCACATACACCTTATGAGGAAACAATGGCTGTCTAAAAGACTACTTTTTACTTTTACTTTTTACCTGCTAACCTCAGTTTAATCCCTGGCACAGGATTTATGGAATAAGAATAATTTAGAGACTGAAGAGTGACAAAGGGTGAGTAAAGGAAAAGCAATTTGAATGGTGGAAAACAAGGGCTAGGGGTACTGCCACAGTATTGGTGGTACGTAGGTGAGACGTGTCAGTGGGAGAAGCCCTGAGCATTACACAGGCTAAGGTAATGTGCAACTAATAAAGAATGTTGTGTTGGGAGGAGGAAATAAGAGAAAGTGATGCTTTTTCCAGCTGAATGACTACACAGACTGCTTAACCCTCAGTGGACAAAGCCCCTTGTCACTGATCTTGCAACTGACTGGACAGAATATCCACTCAACCCCCAGCCTGTTACTCCCAAATCCTCACCAAAAGTACCTCTTCTCTCTCCTTGCCAGCTGTTAATGCAATAATCAGTACTGGATTTTCCTATTTTTTTCTGGTCTTACTCATTTCAGTTTTATTATGCCTGAATTGCATCTGCCGTGGTTCTGTCTCTTCTTCACACACATACAATCTCTCCACTGCTGACATTTGATGCTAGTTCCTGGCTTTGCATCAAAGTTATCTAAGTAGCAATACTTTTCAACATGGTTCCAGTGTCTCTGATCACTCCAGTGATTTTTTCTCACTGAAATACCATTTCTCTTGCAGTGCACATCTTTTAGTGAGTACCTTGAGACACAGCTCAAAAATATTGCTAGCCTTACTGTTTCAAATCTTCCAGATCTTCTTCCAAGTTTCCCCCCCTCCCCCATCGTTTCCTTTCCATGGCTCTCAGAAACTCGCTCTAATACCCTCTGGAGCTTCTCTTTGCACAATGAGTTGAGGGCAATGCAATATCAAAATAATGCTATGTCAGTGATACATAAATGCATTTTGCATAGAAGCAAAGGATAGCACGAAGGCCAATAAAATGATAGGGTCTAATTTTGGACCTACACAAGTTGCAGGGTGATTTCCCACCACTATAGAGGTGTCCTCACTGTATTTTGTCTCACTTCTTCCCTTCCAGTCTGGGTCCTTCCAGGACTGTTGTTCTACTTCCTCATTATTGCAGGGATTTGTGCCACTGTCTTCTTTTCATTTTGTTTTTCCCAACTCGGTCCTGGTCAGACTCTCTTTTACTAAAATACCTCATCATCTGGAAACCTTCCTGTGCTTTTCATAGAATTTTGCCTAAGTTCAGCAATTTCCCCCCTCAAATAACTGATCTACTTTGGTGCTCAATTCTTCTTGTTCATCAGGGAAGACTTTATTTTGTCCTGTTTAATTCCTTCTTCCAAGGAGGAAAAAAAAGTTACTTTGTTCTCCTCCTTTCTTTACCAGATTACAGGAGTTTCTGTTTAGATTAAAAACAAATCAACAGAAGCATTTCCCCCTTTCTGTAATTACTTGTTGAGTCTAAAATGTTATCAGCCTAGAGCAAGAACAAACCTATAGCACCTATCTCAAAATTCATCAGCTTTTCATTTATGTGATGATCATGAGTGAGTAGAGGCAAAAGGGCTTTCAGAATGAGAGATTTTAAAGATTGAGGCTGTTTCCTTTAGGAAATACGTGAATTAAGAGACCACAGTGCTAAACATTCTAAATAATGTAAATTTTTTGCCTGTCTCAAAATTTTCCTGTACATTCCACCCAAGGGGCATTCAGGGAAGCTGAAAGGCAACACTCCAAAGCCTGATGAAAGGACATGTAATTGAAAACATCACTGGGTTCCAGTGTCAAAATACCATGGATACCATGAGTTTGGAAGGACTTCAAAAAGAGAAAAAAATTAGAAAGTGATGTATGATTTCAAAATACAGGATTAAAAGTACAAATTAGGTAAGTTATTCTATTGTTCTAATTTCTTGCTCTTTCTTTGGAAACGGCTGGTACTCTTCTTTGCCAGGCACAAGTCAATGAGTAAGATGATTCATGGCAGTTTTGTATATCGTTTCACTAGTAATTAGTAAAAAAAGCTCCCTTATAAACACAATGCTGAAAAAAAGAAAGGCCTATGAAATGAAGGTTTTGACTCAAGGATCAGTCTTTTTCATCTTAATTTCTCTGAGGGAATTTACAATCCCTCATATATTTGGCCGAAGTTTATGTTTCTCCTGTTTAAGTATCTGGCAGAGGGCTTCTGGGATTTACTTATCTACCATAATCACAACTGGTTGAAAATATAGTTCCAACTATTAGATTGGATATTAAGAAAAATTTCTTCATTGAAAACATGGTCAGGCATTGGAATAGGCTGCCCAGGGAAGTGGTGGAGTCACTGTTCCTAGAAGTGTTAAAAAAATTGTGTAGACATGGTGCTTAGGGACATGGTTTGTTGGTGGACCTAGCAGTGTTGGGTTAATGGTTGAACTGAATGATCATTGTCTCCTTCAACCTCAATGATTCTATGATTCTAAGAAAAATATGCTATCAGTAGGAATACAAAAGAACATGAATTAAATTTAAGTGGTAGTGTAAATTACTTCAGAGTACAGGCAGGCTGGAGCTACATTGAATATTCATTGGATGCCTCTGAAGAACTAACTGCAAGTGCACTAAAATAAAGACAGCCAAACAAAGGCATGTTTCTCCCTGGAAAATTGAAATTTGCCTTAGGAAAAAAACAGGCTTTCATGTGACAATTATTGTAACAGTTACAATCTGAGTGATATTGTTGAGAATTCACTTTTTGTTTTCTAGCTGTTGCTGACAATCAGATTTTGCTCAGGCTATTGTGCAATACTTGTTATCTTAGACGTTTCTGAGTGGGGTGTATTGTGAGATAGGAGCATGTATGGTCTGAAAGCAGACCAGTACTTTGCACAATTTTAGCACACATTTTCACACCTGGTTTTCTATTGTGAGTTATTCTGAAAACTTAAGTTTAAGGAAGACAGAAAGACCTGCTTTACTAACCTTCTCTCCATGAGGAACCTTTTCTTGAAGGTTTCAGGGAACCATGCTTCTCTCACACTATCTTGTGAGAACAATGGGAAAAAAAGTTCTGAATTAATTCAGTTTCAGTTACTTGAGTAAAATTGTTTCTTCCTGTGCTCCCCAAGGCTTGGGGACAGAGATTTGGTTACTGTGTTCAGTATTGGTTTAACCACTGATTACAATGGTCACACAGCATTTTAGAATACAGTAAGATAAATAGATTACATGGAACACATTAGAAGTCAACATCAAAACTTAGCAATATGACAGAAAACAAAACCAAACAAGCCAACATACTTTCTTTCATCATACAGTTTCATGTAATGACTTAAGGTAAAAAATTCTTTCCAAATTATATATTTTATATTGGCTAGGACATATTCATGCTGGAAACAGTAAACTGAAAGGATTTAAACCACAAAAGTACAAAAAACTGTTCCACAAAAATAGCAACAGTTTTGGGGATTAAATGGTTTGATATTTGACAAAAAAGATAATACTTGTAAAAATTATCTTTTCTTACTTTCCTGAATCTTCCAAAGGTCTGCCAAAATATTGCATGTCAGTGGAAACTTTTAAAACTCTTTAGTGTGGCATTGGTTGTGCACACACATCCACAACTTCCAAAGAGACCAAAACGTTGAACTGGGAGCCATAACACCTATGCTCATGTTTCAACTCATTTGCTGCTTTCTCATGGAATCACTAGAGTTACTTTGACTTAATCTTCTGCATTTAGAAAATGTCTTTCCAAAGAAGAGATCTAAGCCTATTCAGATCTTCACAGTCTTCAAACAAAGCCTGTGTTCTTAAAGTAACATGTATGGTGGTAGCTGTAATTTATGTAACATATCTATCAACAGAAAAAAATGTTAGGATCAGTCAAACAGTTTTGAGAATTAGAGAAAAGAGAAATATTTCATAGAGGAATTACATGTTTTTGTAGGTCTTATGTTACTTTTCCTGGACCTTGTTCTATCTGCAAAGTCTCTGTCCTTACGTAGCCCAGCAGCAATTATTACTTCTTTTCATGTAGTGATCTAATCCCAGGATGCCTGCTATCACCTTTTATCAGCAAAATCACTGTTCAAGTGGTAGCTAAACAGGAAAAATATGTCATGTAAAAATGAAACCCAAGTGGTGAATACTGACAATAGCAGTGAGAGCCTTTTCAGCTGGAGAGGTTTATTTGGAGGCAGAACCCATCCATCCAGATGGCTGAGATAGGCTATGAAAATGGATTAATGTACTTGCTGCAAGAAATGACAGCAGTAGAAAATCTGTCTGGAAGAAGATGAAACAACCTGGATGGAGCACAAAGCTTTAAACTGTTAAAGTGAATGAACTATACAGATCAGCTCTAGAAAATGTAGATAGTAATTGTCTGTGGGGAGAGATAAAGATCTCTCTCTGTTAACCTATTTGGTAGATTAATTCCAGTAGAAATGAGGTTGGATACCTCTAGCAGTAAGAGCTTAGTTTTGACTCAATGGGAAAAATGCCAATTGTTCCTCAAGTCTGAATCCTAGGTCATTATAATTTTATGAAGAAACGTTCATGAAATTAAAATAAGCTCTTCACAGAGAATTCAAGATGCACTGTTTCTCTAGGTAAAGAAAGAAATGCTCTACAAACATTAACAATAAGTTACTGTAGGATTAGAACTTCTTTTAGTGACTACTTGCGTGAGATTTTTACCCTCTTTCTACTTCACAGCACATAAAAATACCACAAATGTAACAGAGCCCTCAAGGCTTTTTTTCCCCCAACTTTAAGAAGAGTCCCTTGCAAAAGCATTTATAGAAAACAACTGTAAACTCTGTGGAAAAACAACTCACAGCCCTGCAAAGATTTCCACTATGTGGTGGTGCATCCCCCGCCACACACACTGGGGCACTGCGTGGCTGCTGTGTCCTACCAAATCCAAGGCTATTAGTTACACCAGACTCTCTGCAGCACTTTGAGTAGCATATAGAAATATAAATGAAATCTGCTCTATTGCCCTGCTGCTCTTGGGTTTCAGTTCCTAGACTATACCTGTTATAAAATTGGCACAAGTTGCTATAGTATGTAATTTGTAATAGTTTTCATTAACTCTGTTTCATACTATTTTTCCTGCTCTATTAGATAGAACAAATTACTGATTGGTCATGAATATTACTGTAACATGCTTTCCATTTTTTTGTTATTTGGATTGTAATTATTGTATTATCAGCTATAGATATGTAGTGCTTCACATAATTAATTTCACATGTGACCATAATACCAACAGGAGACATGAACGTAGCTACATGCTCTATTCAGAACTCTGTCTTCTCAGCAGAGGGGATTTATTCAAGTTCTTTCTGTTCCAAATATGCATGATTTCATGGTTTATTCATGACAGTTATTCATGCAAACATGGTTAATTGTTATGGAGAGTTTGTGTAATTCCACATTCCTAATCCAGCAACCAGGAGCAGTGAGGATTTATAAGCAAAGTTTACTCAGAGGCAATGATAACTTCTAACCCAAGAAAGCTATTGCTTTGAAATGTTCTGAGTAACAGCTGCTCACTTCAGTGGTGCAAATCCATTTTCCACTGCTTCTTGCTCCTGTTAACCTGCTGAACCAATACCAGTAAATGGAAACCAGGAGACTTCTCTGCCCCATTTTGCACATCATCAACAGAATTGTTTCCCTCGGTAAAGCCCCACTGAAAACAAGAGTGAGACCTGGGTATCACTGAGGCATACATGGAAGTTTGTGGAATTGCTCTGGTCTTGCACTGAAGACCTGAGGCAGCCAGCAAAAGGTTTATTGATGAGGTTGAGTCTTGGAGCCCTGAGCCAGGGACAGAAAGTGATTTTTCCCTTTGCAAATGCATCACATCTGCTCTGGAGTCACTGAATAAATAATATGGTGGTACCACATGACAACATTTTGTGCAGTGCCCTTTCATAATACTTTTTTCGACCTTTTGAAGACCAGGTTTTTTTTCCTTTATGAAAGAAAAATATCTCAGTGATTTTCTCCTCCCTCTTTTAGTTTGTATTACATTTTGAAGCTTACTTTTAAAGGTTTAAATCATAATTCATACAAGATGTTTTAGCCAGATAAGTAAATGGATGGTGATAACCATCAATAGCACATAACAGGATTAGGAATGATGAATATTAGTAACACACTTCATACATGATTTTGCTTGTGTACCTTGTGTTTATGCCAGATTGAATCTTCCTTAGAATAAGTAATTACACTATGTTTATAAGGTAAGCAACATTTTAAATAGTCTGTTGTTTAAATTGGTAGCTGTAGGGTAGGCTGAAAGGCAACCTCATTCAACTAATTGCTGCTATGACTCAGACCTTGTAACAGATATGCAATTAGGTTTGGTTTTCTTTCAAACCCCTTTCAAGCTCTGATTTTCCTTATAAGAGACTGTAAAGAAGGGGAAAGAATGCTTTTTGTCAGAACAGTATCATCCAGAGCATAGGGAGAATAAACAAAGGGAAATTTTTACATGCTCTAATGGTATTTTAAGTCAGAAGTTTACACGTGCATTGAAATGCTCATATTAAAGAATTTAGGACTACTCAGCAGTAAGACATAGAGTTGTCTGTATTTCTTAAAACTGATCCAACCTGTAGCTTACTATCTTAACTCTAGTCTGATCTTTTTCACTACATTTCTCCCAGAATTGTTTTAAATTTTAAAATTTTATTATTAAAAAAAAACCCACCAAAAATCAAAGCCAGTTAATTAACATTTTGTTCCTCCTGTCTCAGACTTGTAAAAAATCTTACCATTCAGGCTAAAACAGTGCTCAGAGTGTATCCATTAGTTTTGTTCTGTTTATTTTTTCCTCTTATGGTTTTCCATTTAAGGCATATTAACTTTGATTCTGCAAATTCAACTTTAATTCTGAAATTCAGTGTGAACTGTCCAATTTTTTGTATTACCAGGGAGAGTTGAAAAACTGAAACTTGACTTTTCAGTCCTTTGAGGAGAAAAGGCACCTCACTGCCCTAGCCCATATGCATTCAGAAATGCTAGCAGTGGCAGCATTTTTTACTCAGCAGCACAGTCTGACACTAGGCATAAAAATATTGAAGAAAAAATACTGTTTTCAATCCATCCATAGCCTTGTATTTCACTCAATCCTTGTATTTCACACAATTATACACTGGGCTGCAGCAAAAGTAGTGTGACCAGCAGGACGAGGGAGGTGATTCTGCCCCTCTGCTCTCATGAGACCCCACCAGAGAGCTGCATCCATCTCTAGGGTCCCCAACATAAGAAGGACATGGATCTGATAGAGTGTGTCTGGATGACTCCACAAAGATGATCAAAGGACTGGGGCACCCCTCCTATGAAGACAGGCTGAGGGAGCTGGAGTTTTTCAGCCTGGAGAAGGGTTCAGGGAGACCTTAGAGCCCCTTTCAATACCTAAAGGGCCTACAGGGGAGCTGGAGAGAACTTTTGAGAAGGGCATGTAGTAATAGGACAAGGGGAAATAGCTTTAAGCGAAAGAGAATAGGTTTAGACTAGATACTTGAAGAAATTCTTCAATTTGAGGGTGGTTAGGTGGTGGAACAGGTTACCCAGAGAAGTTGTCATGCCTCACCCCTGGTAACATTCAAAGCCAGGTTGGATGGTCTAATGAGTGGAATCCCTGCCCATGGCAGAGGGGTTGGAACTAGAAAACCTTTAAGATTTTCCAACACAAACCATTCTATGATTCAAACTGCCAGATGTTGTACTGCTTTTACCCTTGCTATACTCTCTGTACAAGCACTGAACTGTAAATTGAGTTTCTGATTCTTTTTGAAAACTTGGTAAAATATTTCCAGTATGTAATCATAATGGGTTTAGACTTTATTTTTCCAACTATCTTCAGGTAAATCAAACTCTAGCAGACAGTTTAGACTAGACCACAGAATGGATAACATCAGTTTTCTTTTTTAACTTGGACTTCTCAATAAGTCTCTAACAGGAGGTTGAACTAAATAGGTTTGTTATCAAATCTCAGTAAACAAAATGCTTCGCTCTCTGAACCAAGACCTGTCATAGGAAGGGTCTCACTCTCTACCTATCAGTAAGAAGAGTTTGTGGACTCCCACAGTTAATGTTTCAACTGGATTCAGGCATCACACTTCAGTGAAATAGTGTATTTGTGCCTGCAGCTGCTGTTTACTTCTTTTGTATTTGCTTGTTTATGCTCTCGTGAACAGATGGAGCATCCGTTTACACTATATACTGTATAACAAAAAGGAATCTCCTCAGTAGTGTCTGAAGAGTTTTGTAAAATAGTATCATGGGGAAGAAAAGTTACAGGGCATATGTTTTTATCTTCTGCCTGTGATGTTTTGCTGACACTATGGATGGAGTCTGAAATGTACTTTTCTTACTAGAACAAGCCAATGAAGAAAGTCCAGGTTCATTTTTTGCAAGTAATTCTCTGTGGTTTTTTTGTAAGAAATAGATGGTTATCCCTGCGTCATTTTATTTTGCAAGTGATTTAACATATTACATCCTGCAAAAAGGAACAGGAGATGGTACCTTTCTACAAAGTAATTTCTGTGTAAGATAACTAATGCCTTTTCAGGCTCTTTGTCCTCCAAAATCAGATTGTGAAATGGACTAACTGGCAATTGAATTCCCAGCTAAGGGTTTAACAGTAATTCACTAAAATACAAACCTAAGAACAAATGCACATGATTTATAGTTAACAGAGGAAGATTGTTGAACAAGTCCTTGTGGTGGGTGGACCCTGGCTGGACCCCAGGTGCCCAGCACGCCACTCCATCCCTCTCCTCCTCAGCTGGACAGAGGAGAATACATACGTTGAAAGGTTCTTTGGTCAAGATAAGGACAGGGAGAGATCACTCGCCAGTTACTGTCCTGGGCAAAATAGACTGGACTTAGGAAATTAGTTTAGTTTATAATGAAACAAATCAGAGTAGGATAATGTGAAATAAAAATTTAAAAGACCTGCTTCCCACCCCTCCCTCCTTCCTTGTCTTAAGTTCCCTCCTGATTTCTCCACCTCCTCCCACCCAGCAGGGCAGGGGAATGGGAAATGGGAGCTGCTGTCAATTCATCACACTGCCACTGCTTCCTTCTTGAGAGGAGTCTGTCTCACACTCTTCCCCTGCTCCAGCATAGAATCCCTCACACAGGAGATAGTCCTCCACAAAATTCTCTAATGTGGTTCCTTCCCATGGGATGCACTTCTTCATTAACTGCTACTTCTTGGGTCTCTTCCACAGTGTGCAGTCCTTCAGGAACACACTCCTTCAGTCTGGGCTCCTCTCTCCACTAGTCCACAGGTGCTGCCAGGAGCCTGCCCCAGCATGGGCTTCCCCCAGGGTCACAGTCTCCTTTGGGCATCTACGTGCTCTGGCATGGAGTCCCCAATGGGCTGCAGGGACACAGCTGCTTTACCACGGTCTGCACCACAGGCTGTAGGGGAATCTCTGCTCCAGTGCCTGGAGCACCTCCTCCCTCTCCTTCTGCACTGACCTTGGGATCTGCATGTTTCTTTCACATATTCTCACTACTATCTCTGGCTGCAGTTGCTGTTTTTTTCACCTTCTTAAATACATTATCCCAGAGGCTCTGCCATCATTGCTGATTTGGCTGGCATTGGCTCTGTGGGACATGAGGGAAGCTTCTGACAGCTTCTCATAGAAACTACCCCTGCAGCCCTCCATACCAAAACCTTGCTACACAAAGCCAATACAGCTCTTCAGCAGAAAAAGGTGGAAGACATTTGGACTTCATGATGGCTGGTTTTTACTGTAATCTGTCTACAGGAACTACCTGCGAACTAAGCTGCTAGGGTAATTGCTTCTTGACTAGAAGTACTACTTGCATTCAGCACTATTCGTAGTTTTGGACATGAGTCCTGTATACTGTTCTGAGGAAACAAAGAAATTAGAAAAGACACAGCAACAAGCTACTAAAGAAAAACTGAAGGTGTCACCCTCTGAGGGTGATGTACACAGAGGGATAATCAAGGTAGCATGACTACCTGAGTGCCCTGCTGCTCACACAGCTGCACTGTTCTTGAAGCAGTTCTTAACTGGCTGCAGTTTTCATTGAAATGTTTAAGGAAAATTAGTTTCAGCTTACACTTTTTGGGTCTGAGCTGTCACAGGCTTGGAGTTATGGGAAACTTCACAGCCTGTGTAGAGGATTTAGGAGAGACAGCATCCTGCGTGTAAATTGAAGACAGCAAGTTTGTTTGATTTGAGTTTGGTTTGTTGGTTCGGGTTGTTGGGATTTTTTCCTTGAGAAAAGTATTCCAGAAAGAAAATACCATTTTTCTATGTGATTTTCACATAGTAGTTGTGGGTCACAAGCCTATGTTTATTTTAAGAAATGGTAGAGCAGCCTGTATTCCAAAGATTAGACTTTTGTCATCACCTCTGAACCCCCACCCTCACACAAGTAAATGAAAAGCTATCATTATCAGATATAATCTCCATGGTAAAAATAGCTGCTTGATTTTCTTCCACAGAGAAAACATCTGTTGAATGAAATGAAACAAAGCAAATGAAGTGATATAAGCCTTATTAATGACATCACCCATTTATTCTGGTCCTGCATACAATATTTTTTATAGAAGTCATTTGCTTTTTAAGTTTTTTTTTTTAAGTTATGCATTATGACAGTCAGATTTTACTGGTGCATTCACAGCATGGATTTTAGAAAGTAGATGAACCCAAAGGGTATTTTTCTCTCCTTGAAGTCATCAAGTGGGGATCCACAGCATGCTCCCACTCTTTAAACTGCTACATGCCAAAGTTCTCCTTTCTTCCACCTACACTGAGGCTGGTGCCACAGGATTAAATCTTCCCAGTGATTTGCCTCCAGTAATTCAAACAACTACAGCCAAAACCTGGGGACAGCTTTTCTGCTTTGTTTTGTTCCCTTCATACCTATCCCTGCAAGCAATAGTCAGGGAAAGAGGGGTAGTGCTCAGTAGTCATGCAGGAAATCATTCTTTCCTAACCCAGTAATGATGGGTTAATTCAAACCTTCTTTTTTTTTTTTTTT